>OY757015.1:67754662-67993772 GCA_963580285.1 Lucinisca nassula
TTTATTTGAGCAGATATAAGAAAAGAAGTGCAGAACAAATTTGTCTCTAAATAAAATAGGGTTTTTCAGGGTATACAACCGTAATGATCCTAAGTATCGGGACAGATAGGCCTAAGCAAACAGTGCAGACCCAGATCAGACTGCTCCTGGAGGAGCAGTCTGATCTGGGTCTACACTACTTGCCATTCTGTCTGCACTTTTTGGACTCCAGGGTTCTCACTAGGATTTTGGAAATTGGAGTAAAAAACGCTGTCCTCCAGAAAAAGTTGGGGTTTTACTATACTTTTCTATTGAGACTTTCCAAAAATTGGAGTCAGAAATGAAAAAGTTGGAGTAAATTACTCCAAATTTGGAGTTAACTTGAACTCTGGACTCCTTGCAGGATCTCGCAACAAATTTGTTCAAGTTTTAGGAGAATTAAAAAATCATTATTACCGTAAATCAAGGTGACCAAATTTTGGGGATTTATGGTACTCATCACATTTACATCAGTTAGATAGTTTAACCCTTTTCCTGCTGAATATTCAATTTAGCCACACCCATTTCTGACTTTGAACCAATCGGATTACTTGATGTCATTTATTCTTACAAATCCATAATCTGAATGTCAAACAGTGTACATCCTGATCAGATGGCTTCTTCAGAAGCCATCTGATCTGGATCTGCACTGTTTCCAAAGATAGGGGTTGTCGTGAACAGCAGGATAGGAGTTAATACAATCAAACTTCATTGGCTAAAACACCAATGACTCATTTACATGTTCCACAGCTGTTTTGGACCCGTTCTTGAGTCCCTAGGAAAACTACGGTAATCTCTGTAACTGGGGGTACGTGTTTTAGTGTATTTGGTATATAATTTAGGAAGAATTGTCATCTTTTATCTTGAAAATGTGTGTTTTGCAAACTCCTTAGAATCCCCTTAAGAGGCAATTCTAATGAGTACACACAACATACTTCTATCTTAAAGAAAAACAAATTCTTATACTGTACCCCTATTATGCTATGATTAATCCCGGCATAGCCCCAGATAAGAGGGGGGTATCCACTTATTATTTTTCTTATTTATGCATGAAAACGTATGTTGTGGGTTCTCATTAGAAGCACCTCACCGAGGTGCTTCTAATGAGTACCCACAATATACGTTTTCATGCAGAAATAAGAAAAATATCAGTACTTTTCTGATGAAAAAAGCACCTTATATGGAGCCCCATTGGTCCAAACTACCCCGTCTCAAACAAATGTGCATGTTCTAAAAGGTGTTTGAGCCCTTGAAGTTTGACTGTATGTGTACTTTTACATGTATAATAATTCAGGTTCTCCATTATAATGTACATATCAAGCGATTTGATTGGTTGAAATAAAAGTTTTATACTTTGATACATTCCATGAGCAAGAATCTCAGAACTGTTTCACACAGTGGCAGGTAGTAATATATCATGACGTCAAAAAGCATGTTTAGAACCCGAATGTTACGTCATTGTTTAAAAGATGGAAAACTTTTGAAAGCGTAAATATTAGAAGAAAAATTAACTCAATTTTAAGACTTGACTTCTTTTCGCTTGGTTTCCTTTCAAAGATGGCAGCTTCTAATTGAATAATCATTCTGTCATGGGTGTCGGTAAGTTCATTTCTTTATAGGCTTTCGCTAGAATTACTAAAATTTACCAGATTTTTGTGACATTTTGAACATTTTGATGGGAAAACTGGAATTATAAGGAATGATTTATCACTTTTGTGGATTTTATCGATGTGTAAGCTCTGGCAAACCACTCACAAATTTAACATGAAGCCGTTTTTCATACAGTTTGTGAGTGAGTGGCTGGAGTTAATCATCAATATTATACATGTACATCAATAAAATCTACAAAAAAAGAAATTCTTTCCAATATTATTTCTTTTCTTTACAGCTATACACGAGAATTCATTTATAGTTTTTATAGTGTGCTCACAATTCTACATGCTACTGTCATGCTGCCTTATACGATGGACCCATAAAGTAGGATTAATTAATGTCACTGATGCTGTAAGTATAACCAATTATTATATTACATGTGTAACGAAGAAGTACCACACATTTCTCAATGAATTAAATATGATAATCACCTCTGGCCTAGGAAGATTTATTTCCTATAAGGAAATATTTCCCTGTAGCCACCCCTACTTTTCCAATGCATTCATTATATTTAAACGCGGGAAAGTTTAATTCATGTTGGCGCATTTTTCTTGTCAATGGTGTCTCAGAAGATGTAAACAACATTCAGAATGTATGACTATAGACTCGAAGGCAGTGTTGAAATAAAGATTACATTGATATAACCACTGAATTTGGAGTAAAATATGTTCTATAAAAGGGTTATCCTTTGGAAGCAAGGAATACACCACAGAACAGAAAAATAGAGAGTGTGCATGTTTTCTGGGGCAGACTAGCTAGTTTCGGCCAATTAGGCCTCATCAGTGACCCTCAGATATTTTCAAAATTCCACAATGGAATCAATGATCCCAAAGGACAAGAAAATATAATCTACACTATGATGTAAGTTTGGTTACTGTAATATCACATCTTTAATTGTTTTATCGCTATAATAATTTTAGTTCTTGTATTTTCATTCAATACAATAGAAAGCGATTTCAAGATGGCATCTGTACAGTTTTTGTTTCAGTCAATTCATGTGTCATTGTGCCCACTACTGTTTGCATGGACTTTGTTAAGAGTGAACAGTACTAAGCATTAGATGCAAAATGATCCGTCAGTTCTATCAAAATGCATGTAATATATACATGTAGTTATGTCTCCCCCGAAAAAATTTTTTTCGGAGAGACATATTGTTTTTCCCCCGGACGTCTGTCTGTCCGTCTGTTCGTCTGTCACACATTCGTGTCCGCTCTGTAACTTGAAAACCGTTAGAGCTATCTTCACGAAACTTAGTATAAATATTAATAAGCATTAGACGACGTGCAGTGCGCAAGAACCATAACTCTCGCATTTATACTTTTTGAATTATCTCCCCTGGAAGTTTGTTGGTATGTACATGTATATATGTATGGGCAAATCGTGTCCGGTCAATAACTTTCTTATTTTGTGATGGATTTTAAAATTACTCGGCAGAAATATTAACAACCATAAGACGATGTGTGGTGCGCATGAAGCAGGTCGGTACCTCAAAGGTCAAGGTCATACTTAGAGGTCAAAGGTCAAAAAAGGGGCCTTTTTTTCGTATTTGGTCAATTACATTTTTATTTTGAGATGGATTTTAAAATTACTTGGCATAATTATTAACAACCATAAGACGATGTGTGGTGCGCATGAGGCAGGTCGGTTCCTCAAAGGTCAAGGTCATACTTAGAGGTCAAAGGTAAAAAAAGGGGCCTTTTTTTCGTATAATATTTGGTCAATAACTTTCTAATTTTGAGATGGATTCTAAAATTACTTGGCATAATTATTAACAATCATGAGACGATGTGTGGTGCACATGAGGCAGGTCGGTACTTCAAAGGTCAAGGTCATACTTAGAGGTCAAAGGTAAAAAAAATGGCCCTTTTTTTCGTATTTGGTCAATAACTTTCTTATTTTAAGATAGATTTTGAAATCACATGGCAGAAATGTGAACCAATATAAGGCGTTGTGTTGTGCGCATGACCCAGGTTGGTACCTCAAAGGTCAAGGTCAATCTTAGAGGTCAAAGGTAAAAAAAAGGGCCTTTTTTTGGGTTTTGTCAATAACTTGCCTATTTTTAAATAGAATTTGAAGTTACTTGGCAAACATGTTAACTATCATGGGACGATGTGTTGCATGCATGATTCAGTTTGGTACCTAAAATGTCAAGGTCATACATAGAGGTCAAAGGTAAAAAAGGGGCCTTTTTTCGTGTTTGGTCAATAACTTTGTTATTTTTAGATGGATTTTAAAATTGCTAGGCAGAAATGTTAACCACCATGAGATGATGTGTTGCATGCATGACCCAGTTTAATACCTGAAAGGTCAAGGTCATACATAGAGGTTAAAGGTAAAAAAGGGCCTTTTTTGTGTTCTGTCAATATCTTTCTTATTATGCCCCGAACTTTGAAAATGTTGGAGGGGCATATTGGTTCTGGTTCGTTCGTCCGTTCGTCCGTCTGTTACGCTTTTGATGCATAGCATAACTAAAGAACCGTGTATGCTAGGGTTTTGAAATTTCATATATGGATTCCTCATGGAAAATTAGCTGACGCATATTTTTTTTCTCGTCCGGATTATGCCCCCTTCAAGAGTTATTGCCCTTTGAATTTTCTTTTTTAATAAAATCTTGTCAGCAAGATATCTCAAAAACTATTGGAGCTAGAGCCTTGAAAGTTGGTGAATATATTGATGGTGATGAGTAGATGAACTGATTTACTTTTGACAAAATTCTGAAAAACACTTTGTGAGTAATGGCCCTTTGTCATTTTGGTAATTTGTGCCCATTGTAATGTATGCTAAAAGTGATGCATAGCATAACTTTAGAACCGTGTATGCTATAGTTTTGAAATTTCATATATGCATTTCTCATGGAAAATAAGCTGACGCGAATTTTTTTTTCTCGTCAGGATTATGCCCCTTTCAAGAGTTATTGCCCTTTGAAATTTTTTTAATAAAATCTTGTCAGCAAGATATCTCAAAAACTATTGGAGCTAGAGGCTTGAAAGTTGGTGAATATATTGGTGGTGATGAGTAGATGAACTGATTAACTTTTGACAAAATTCCGAAAAATACTTTGTGAGTTATGGCCCTTTGTCATTTTGGTAATTTGTGCCCATTGTAATGTATGCTAAAAGTGATGCATAGCATAACTTTAGAACCGTGTATGCTAGGGTTTTGAAATTTCATATATGGATTCCTCATGATAAATTAGCTGACGTGTATTTTTTTTCTCGTCCAGATTATGCCCCTTTCAAGAGTTATTGCCCTTTGAAATTTTTTTTAATAAAATCTTGTCAGCAAAACATCTCAAACACTATTGGAGCTAGAGCCTTGAAAGTTGTTTAGTATATTGGTGGTGATGAGTATATGAACTGATAAACTTTTGACAAAATTTCTAAAAATACTTTTCGAGTTATGGCCCTTTGTCATTTTGGTAATTTGTGCCCATTGTAATGAATGCTAAAAGTGATGCATAGCATAACTTTAGAACTGTGTATGCTATGGTTTTGAAATTTCATATATGCATTCCTAATGGAAAATAAGCTGACGCGTATTTTTTTTCTCATCCGGATTATGCCCCTTTCAAGAATTATTGCCCTTTGAATTTTTTTTAACAAAATCTTGTCAGCCAGATATATCAATCACTATCGGAGCTAGAGGCTTGAAAGTTGGACCATGAGTCATGTGTAAGACCAAGGTCCATGCCTCCAATGTCAAGGTCATACCTAGAGGTCAAAGGTAAAAAAAAGGACAGTCAATAACTTCCTTATTCTTTGATGGATTATGAAATTACTTGGCAGAAATGTTAACCATCATGAGATGATGTGTTGTACCGCAAAGGTCAAGGCCATACTTAGAGGTCAAAGGTAAAAAAGTGCTTTTTTTGTTTACGGCCAATAACTTTTTTATTTTTCTATGAACATTTTTAAAGTTACTATGCAGAAATATTCATCTTCATTAGATGATGTGTTGCACACAAGACCCAGCTCAATACCTCCAATGTCAAGGTTATACTTAGCAGTCAAAAACGGGGGAGACATCTGTGTTTTTGTAGAAAAACAAATTCTAGTTTAATATTGATTCAGCCCATTTTAAATGTGGGATTTTTAAACCTCGGGAGGTTGAACATCTGATAAAGAAACTCAAGCTCACCCATTCCTTTATCGGATATTCAACCTCCCTCTGTTTATAAATCTCATATTTAAAATGGGCTGAGTAATAAACTCTATTTTATATTGAGCAGTGAAATCAATGTATATCTGAAACAAATAAACATGTTATTTTCACAGTGTGAAAATATATACAGTTGAACTTCAATGGCTCGAACACCTTTGGGACCACGAAAACCTGTTCGAGACAGGGGTAGTTCGAGCCACTGAGGGTTACTACCAGGAGGCATAACGAGATACTTTTACACATCTTTTCGGTGTTCGATAATGAATATGTATGCTGTGTGTACTCATAAGAATTGCCTCATTGAGGCGATTCTGATGAGTACACACAGCATACATATGCAAGATAAAAGACTAAAATCTCCTTAATTATCCCCCACTTTTTCTTATGTAGAGGATTTCGTTAGGGGCTCAAGAATGGGTTCAACTCATCCATGGTAAACCTGCAATTGGTGTTCGAGCCATCGAAGTTCTACTGTATATGATATTTTCACAGTGTGAAAAATAACATGAGCATGTTATTTTCACAGTAGCAGCCCGAACTACTTTTTGTTTTGTTTATTTTTTTGTACAGCATAGAGAGAAAATTTACTTTTTTTCCTGTAAATACCAACATTTCACAGAATTTGGTGAAAACATATTTCATCAAGTGTGTTGAAAACACTAAAAATTTTCACAAGTGCGGAGTATGCTAGGAACAGCTTCAATTATAATGCAGTGCCAAAGTCACATATAAAATAAAAAGAAAATTTACTTTTTCCATAAATACCAAAATAAAAAAAATTCATCTCAGGTGTTGAAAACATCAGAATATTTACTTTTTTCGCACTCGTGAAAATTCTTATATCACACACGATGAAATATTTTTGATACTCATCTCAAAAATGGTTAATATCCTCTATGTGCTTTAACACCCATCATAACAGAAACAGTCAGGCCCCGAGGTTATAAAGCTTTTTTCGTGCTCAACTCAACTGAGCATGAAATTTGAAAAGCTCATAATTATCAAAATATAAACAAACAAAACAATTTGCCTGCTCAGATCAGCAAAGAATGTTGTTTGCCCTGTTTATAACTTTAAAAATGTTGGTATTTTAAAATTTATGAGCAGGCCAAATTTCATGCTCAAGTGAGTTGAGCATGAAACAAGTTTTATAACCTTGGACCCAGGTGTTTTTTTGTGCTCAACTCAAATGAGCATGAAATTTGAAAAGCTCATAATTATCAAAATACAAACAAATGAAAGAATGTTGTTTGCCCTGTTTATAAATTTTAAAATGCCAACAATTGTTGGCATTTTAAAATGTATGAGCAGTACAAATTTCGTGCTCAAGTGAGTTGAACATGAAAAAAGTATTATAACCTTGGACCCAGGTGTGTTAAAATGGTACCTTCCTTATCTCTAGACATTAGGTTTATGAGTCTGTGAAATGAACACCCCTATAAACCCAACTTTATATAGAGAAAAAATGGGATTTACGGGGTATTCATCATATTCCTTATTTTCCCTCTGTTCTGGATCTACTTTTTTTTCCAAAGATAGTGGCAATTGTGATCTAGCAGGACAAAGAGTTAATGCAGAACCTTCAGTTATTTTGCTATCATTTTTTCTATTTTGTAGGACAAGAGATTATTACGCAACAAAGTGATATTATTTTTGGTGAATCTATGTATATTTTTGACGTCAGTTTATCTCTACTTTCGCCACAACACATACTGCGAACCTAATAGTAAGTTCATACTTTTAAATGAGATCAGAAGTCACCCCAACTTCTTTATAACACTTTCTGCGCTTCTAGGCTGTGCCGACATGATCAGTCAGTGATAGACTCAGCACTGTTTCTTTCTTTTCACTGGCTAGATTTGACCCTTACTCTCAGGTGTTTGTGACCCTCTGGACAGATAGGCCTAAGCAAACATGCAGACCCTGATCAGACTGCTCCTGAAAGAGCAGTCTGATCTGGGTCCACACTGCTTGTCATCCTGTCTGCACCATTTGGACTCCTTGCTGGATCGTGAAACAAATTAGTTAAAATTTTAGAAAAATTATAGCAAGTCCTTGAGGAGTCCAAATTTTTAGGATTTTTACCATACACTCAAGGTTTGCAGGATGTCAGCTTACACAGGAATTATTTTTTATGCAGGGATCTTAAACCTGCCTGGGGGATGACTCTCCTTGCACAAGGAGCTCCAGCTGATAACGCAATATGAAGGCATGACATCCATCCCTGCAATTGATATCAATGTAGCATGTTCAGGCACCAAATTTTATCACTACTTGCTGTGGATCGCAAATTGAACTCTAGCACGCCTGTTAGACTTGTAAGGGGTAGCCGACAACTATGCACTCAAAATCCTTACAGGAACTTCCAGCCATGACTAAAGAGATTTCAGAAATTTGAGCAAATACATGAGTGATCCCGATTTATGATTTTTTGTCAACTTTCTTAACATACATGTATTTTGAAAAATCGAGCAATGCTATTCTCAACAACTTTCATTTTTGCATCAGAAAAGATAGGTGTGGACATGAAAAAGCAAACAGTCGATTTTTAGTTTATTTTCTCACACGGGAAGGTAGTCAGATATTTCTGTTTTGACCTGTTTTCTAGTGCCGCAGGGTTGTAAAATTCCACTTGCCCGCTTGCATTTGCGAGTAAGTTTTAAGGCAGGGCGAGTAAGATTTTCAAAACTGACCTTACTTTTTCTTCATTTTTAGCACCTAAATGAAAAGTTTAGACAATAAGGGCGAGTAAGTTTGAGGGAAATTTTACACCTCTGCAGCCGAATGAAGGCATTTTCAGCTACTCGGGCTATTCAGTACTTATCTAACATGTCAGAAAAGATGTAATTTGAACTAGTTCCATGTTGAAATACATAAGCTGCAAAATGTCCGCAGGATTTGTTCCAGGCTCTTTAATATTTGTGCCGACAAATATGACTTGCGAGGCCCGATTACCCCGTACGGGAATATATCTTGCATATGTCATACCTATTCATTTTACTTGCTATTGAAATGCTCATGGTACATGTATATGCTGTGTATAATTGTTATAGGTTGTACCTACATGTATTCCCTTATCATGTATTTGCACAAAACCCCTAGTTCTTTTTGTTATTTTATTTTTCAGTATATTCCTGGTTTGCTGTAGGAGAATATATTACAGTTTTATCAAACATAGCATTCCATGGTCTGTGTGTAGTAGACTTTAAAGACTACAGTTTTACAGTATTGCCTACAGAAGAGCTACAGAAGCCACCCTTTAAAGACAAATGATCAGCATTCTCTAGGACATTTCAAAATGGTGCAACAGCATACTTTCGAATAGAGTGACAAAATATCAAAAAAGCAACAGAAATGACCCTTCAAAAAGAAATGACAAGCATTCTCTAGAATGCTTTAAAATTAATTGAGCTACGTCATGAGAAAGCCTGTTTTGTCATTGGCAAACAATAAAGATGCAGATAAGCCTGCACAGATCGGGCTCTAAGGTTATTAACTTTTTTCATGCTCAGCTCAATTGAGCATGTATTCTACCCTGCTCATAAATTTTAAAATACCAACAAACGTTGGCATTTTTAGCTCACCTGAGCCGAAGGATCATGTGAGGTATTAGTATACCACGAGCCGTCGTCCGTCGTCCACACTTTCAACGAAGTATATCTCTGGAACCAGTGGGCCGGCCTTGATCAAATTTCAGATGAACCATCATCAGGTAGGGGGAAAGGCTGTAATAGGTTTTCGTGCAGATCGGATGAGAACTCTGGTTGCCACAGCAACAAAGAGCTCCCATAGGCTTAACATAGGAAAAAGCTTGTCATCACTCTAGCTCCGTCAATTTTTTTCTGATCGACTTCATTCTTGCAGATAACGAGGACAGGCATGAAATCTCGATCAAGTTCGATTTTGGGCTGAATCGGATTATTCACTCAGGAGTTACGTGCCCTTGAGCATTGAAAAAATTGCCTATTGACTTAACATGGGGAGAATGTTGTCATCACCGTAGCTGCTTCAATTATTTTCAGATTGGCTTTATTCTTGCAGATAACCAGCACAGCCATGAAATCTCGGTCAAGTTTGATAACTGGCAGAATCGGATCATTCACTTAGGAGTTACCTGCCCTTGTGTGTTTTTGCATTAGGGTTAATGGGAATTTCAAAAATGTATATCTTAAAGACTACTTGGCCAACTTTGATCAAATTTATTTGTCGCATTATTGGGCAAGTGGAAAGGCTTCATTAGGTTTTCAGGCAGATCTGAGTGGAACTCTGGTTGCCATGGCAACATCTAGCTCCCATAGACTTCACATAGGAAAAAGCTTGTCATCACTCTAGCTCCGTCAATTTTTTTCTGATCGACTTCATTCTTGCAGATAACCAGTACAGGCATAACATCTCGGTCAAGTTCGATTTTGGGCCGAATCAGATAATTCACTCAAGAGTCACGTCCCCTTGAGCGCCCGAAAAATTGCCTATCGACTTAACATGGGGAAAATGTTGTCATCACTGTAGCTAGTAACGAGGACAGGCATAAAATCTCGGTTAAGTTCGATTTTGGGCAGAATCGGAATATTGACCTCGGAGTTACCTGACCTTGAGCGACAAAAAATTTGCCCATAGACTTAACATAGGGAAAATGTTGTGACTACGATAGCGACTTGATTTTTTTTCAGATCAGCTTCAAACTTGCAGGTAACGAGGACAGACATAAAATCACGGTTAAGTTCGATTTTGGGCCGAATCGGATTATTTGCCTTGGAGTTACCTGCCCTTGAGCATGAAAAAATACGTTGTGACCACGATAGCAACTTTATTTTTATTCAGATCAGCTTCAAACTTGCAGGTAACGAGGACAGGCATAAAATCCCGGTTAAGTTCAATTTTGGGCCGAATCGGAATATTGACCTCGGAGTTACGTGACCTTGAGCGACAAAAAATTTGCCCATAGACTTAACATAGGGAAAATGTTGTGACTACGATAGCGACTTGAATTTTTTTCAGATCAGCTTCAAACTTGCAGGTAACGAGGACAGACATAAAATCTCGGTTAAGTTAGATTTTGGGCCGAATCGGATTATTTGCCTTGGAGTTACCTGCCCTTGAGCATAAAAAAATACGTTGTGACCATGATAGCAACTTTATTTTTATTCAGATCAGCTTCAAACTTGCAGGTAACGTGGACAGGCATAAAATCTCAGTTAAGTTCGAGTCGGAATATTGACCTCGGAGTTACATGACCTTGAGCGACAAAAAATTTGCCCATAGACTTTACATAGGGAAAATGTTGTGACTACGATAGCGACTTGAATTTTTTTCAGATCAGCTTCAAACTTGCAGGTAACGAGGACAGACATAAAATCTCGGTTAAGTTCGATTTTGGGCCGAATCGGATTATTTGCCTTGGAGTTACCTGCCCTTGAGCATAAAAAAATACGTTGTGACCACGATAGCAACTTTATTTTTATTCATATCAGCTTCAAACTTGCAGGTAACGAGGACAGGCATAAAATCTCGGTTAAGTTCAATTTTGGGCCGAATCGGAATATTGACTTCGGAGTTACGTGACCTTGAGCGACAAAACATTTGCCCATAGACTTAATTAGGGAAATAGTTGCGACTACGATAGCGACTTGAATTTTTTTCAGATCAGCTTCAAACTTGCAGGTAACGAGGACAGACATAAAATCTCGGTTAAGTTCGATTTTGGGCCGAATCGGAATATTTGCCTTGGAGTTACCTGCCCTTGCGCATAAAAAAATACGTTGTGACCACGATAGCAACTTTATTTTTATTCATATCAGCTTCAAACTTGCAGGTAACGAGGACAGGCATAAAATCTCGGTTAAGTTCGATTTTGGGCCGAATCGGAATATTGACCTCGGAGTTACGTGACCTTGAGAGACAAAAAAATTTGCCCATAGACTTAACGTAGGGAAAATGTTGTGACAGAAATAGCGACTTGAATTTTTAGCTCACCTGAGCCAAAGGCTCCAGTGAGCTGATAGTATACCAAGGCTCCGGAGTCCGTTGCTGTTGTCCGTCCATCCGTCGTCCACACTTTCAATGAAGCATATCTCAGAAGGCAGTCGACCAGTCTTGTTTAAATTTTATGTGTAGCACCATT
Organism: Lucinisca nassula; assembly: GCA_963580285.1. Lineage (NCBI taxonomy): Eukaryota > Metazoa > Mollusca > Bivalvia > Lucinida > Lucinidae > Lucinisca > Lucinisca nassula. The sequence continues at coordinate 67,766,616 of OY757015.1, forward strand.
GGGCAAGGGGAAAGCCTGCATTAGGTTTTGGAGCTAGTCTGGTTCATTTGTTCCTTCAGAAGCCTCCGTGGTGCAGTGGTTACGCTACTCGCCTTGTAAACCAGGGATCGCAGGATCGATCCCGGGCTTCTCCAGACTTTCGGATGAGTCTTTAAACCGAGGTCCCGTCTCCGCATGACCTTAGCTGTTGGTGGGAAGTAAAACTAACACTCACTCACTCATTTGTTCCTTCATTCTTCTTTCTCTCCATATAGAGATAATAGACCAATGTTAAATTTTTAATCAAAGATTTCTCAGGAACTATAAAAGCTAGAAGCATCAAATTTGGTATTCAATAGAATAATGATGACTTATTTTGTGTAAGAGACATTGGGCTTTCTCAGCTTATTTGTTCATCTGTTCTTTCATTCTTCTTTCTCTCCATTTTGACCAATGTTAAATTTTCGTCAAAGATTTCTCAGGAACTATAGAAGCTAGAAGTCTCAAACTTGGAATGCAATGCAATAATGATGACTTATATCCTGTAAGGGTCAATGGGCTGAATTCTATTAGCAGATTTAGTAGTCAAGTCTGTGAATTGTTAAAACTTAAGTTCCTCAGGTGAGCGGTTTAGGCTCATTGAGCCTCTTGTAAAATTTATGAGCAGGATAAATGACATTCTGTGCTGTCCTGAGCAGGGAAATTGCCTGATTTCTTTGTATTTTAATAAATATGAGCATTACAGATTTCATGCTCAGCTGAGTTGAGCAAGAAAAAAGTTCTTTAACCTCGGGGGCCAGCAGCCTGAGCAGCACCTTTTTGTTCACTGCTTGGAACGTACAGTAGCTGTTGTTTGTATTTTTGACTCTTATTAGTTTGTATAGGAACCTCCATGGTGAAGTGGTTATGCTACTTTGCCTCATAAACCAGGGATCGTGGGTTCGATATCAGGCTTTCCAGACTGTCCAGTGTTGGATGAGTCTTTAAACCGAGGTCCTGTCTCCGTATGACCTTAGCTGGTGGTTGGTAGAAAGACTCACACACACACACTCATAGTTTATGTATCTGAGCAAACCGGTATGTGGTTTACCTGGCCAAAAACCAGGAAGACAGAGGTTTTTCTCATGACAGGGGTGTCAATTACATAACTTATATTACATAGTAAGAGGTCATTTGTTTTTGTAAAATATTTTGTTTTTGAGAACTTACATTTACATGTTCCAAATGCTTCATTTGATTTTTTCATTTGAACCACAACATGAGAAAGTGTACTTTATATGACATTAAACAGCAAAAGCTCTGTGCAGTCTGATCAGAGCTTTTGCTGTCCACATCAAGCCTGTCAGGCATAGGTGGCTGGCAAAGGTGCAGAGGAGTCTGCACATGGGCCGGTGCCAAATTGACTGATCAGAGCTGATATATTGTCTGCATGAAGCTTCACTGTATCTCAGAGAATAAACAGCAGCAGCTCTTGCCTACACGCTTAAGCTGAGCTGATCTGTGTCATTGCTAGTCAGAGTGTCTGGAAAAGCCATTATCTCATGGTGCCACACTTGTGATTCACATTTTGATGCAGTTGCATTGTTGTACAATGATTACAGTCAAACTTCAATGGCTCAAATACCTTTGGGACCACGAAAATCTGTTCGAGACAGGGGTGGTTTAAGCCAATGATGGCTACTGCCAGGAGGCATAAAGGGGGTGGGGGGGGGGTAATTTTGCACTTCTTTTCGATGTTCTATAACATAAATGTTTGTTGTGAGTACTCATTAGAATTGCCTCATTGAGGCTATTCTAATGAGTACACACAGCATACATTTGCAAGATAAAAGACAAAAATATCCTAAATTTTCCCTCACTACTTCTCATGTAGAGAAATTCCATAGGGACTGGGAAAGGGTTTCACTCAGCCATCGTAACAAAAGCCATAGTAAGTTCTACTGACATTTTAATATTATTTGGTGAGGTCTATGTGATATTATAAACACTGCTAGATATAAGAATATGAATATTAAAAAGGCTGTCGTTGTACTATGTCACATTGGTGTGTTATCTTAATGATTTATACATGTCAAGAAATTTACATAGAATCATATTTACAACACCACTGGTGGTGGTGGCACTTATAGTGATACATGTACTTATCATTCTTTGTTATGTTTTTAAGTGAATATTTTACCCTTATCCCATTGAAAACGACAGCTTCTACCTTTGCAGTGTAAATCCAGATCATATCGCTTCTGTTCCATGGCATCTGACCTGGGCTTGCACAGTTTGCCGATGACCTGTACTGTGGTTTCCATTATAAAATGGGTTAACATGCAGAGCCAATACTAGTCCTGTATTATGCTATTTTATAAAACATAAATCATGATTCAGTATTTACCATTTATAAATTCAGAAAAGCTAGTCAGAATAGTCCAACAAAATACATATATAATCAAAGTGCCTTTTTTCTTGAAATCCACCCACCGACCATTTTTTCTTGCACACCAGACAAGGTAATCTGTGATTTTACCCTGGGATAGAAATTTATGTTCTGACCCAGATGTTCCAATCCAAATCGAATATAATCGCGTGTTTGATAAATGCACTGGTTGATTACGACCTCTTATGCGCCGTTGTTAAGGTTGACGTCACAGCACGTTACGTGAAGTCACTAAACATTCCTGTACTGTCATCACAATATGGCGGACGTCGGTACTCGAAGTGACTGCAGCATTAAAATCCGCGCTAAGAAAAGGGAGGTATGCAAGAAAAAGAATCCTATATAGGTGTGGGGGCGGATAGAAAAATCCGTCCCTCAGGATCACTGTCCGGCATCACTCGGCAAGCCTCGTGATGCCGGACAGTGACCCTTGGGACGGATTTTTCCATCAATCCCTCACACCCATATAAGATTCTTATATTCTACCACTCATTTAACTATCCCACTTACTCATAGAAGTGTTTACCTGACAGATATGTTTATGAATCGTTTGTGCTCAGAAAAAAAATAATCGAACAAATACCTGTGAAAATATACTTTGGTAAATATAAATATTCAAGATTCGCAGTTGTCAGTTTCTGGTCGAAGAATGTGCCCTGTACTGGATACCCGCTTGTGTGTAAGGGCCAGGAAGAGTGAGTTAGTTAAAGTGACCAGACTGATATGACCATTAAACACCCAGCTCATGTTCTTGGATATCCAAGCCCGGGAAAACATTCACCAATATTGGTGCAATAACCCTATACAGAGAACCGTCATATTAACGACAACATGTGTTCTGTAACATTTTATCAAGAATTCGCCTCTATAAAGAATTTATTAAAGAATAAAAGAGTAGTATGATAAATAGTGAAGCGCTTTTCCCTAAATTGCTGCAAGTAACAAATGTTGTGGACATTTTCTAGAATCTTAATTGCTGCAAGTGACAAATGTAGTGGACATTTTCTAGAATCTTAATTGCTGCAAGTGACAAATGTTGTGGACATTTTCTAGAATCTTCATTGCTGCAAGTAACAAATGTTGTGGACATTTGCTAGAATCTTCATTGCTGCAAATAACAAATGTTGTGGACATTTTCAAGAATCTTAATTGCTGAAAGTAACAACTGTTGTGGACATTTTCTAGTATCTTAATTTCTGCAAGTAACAAATGTTGTGGACATTAGCTAGAATCTTAATCTTAATTGCTGCAAGTTACAAATGTTGTGGACATTTGCTAAAATCTTACTTTTAATTGCTGCAAGTGACAAATGTTGTGGACATTTGCTAGAATCTTAATCTTTATTGCTGCAAGTAACAAATGTTGTGGACATTTGCTAGAATATTAATCTTAATTGCTGCAAGTAACAAATGTAGTGAACATTTGCTAGAATCTTAATCTTAATTGCTGCAAGTAACAAATGTTGTGGACATTTGCTAGAATCGCCACAGTGAGGCGATTCTAGCAAATGCCCACAGCAATTTTTCTGTGGTTAGTAGTATATACAATATTATTGTATCAAATGACTAACAATTTAAGCAGCGTCATATATTTTTTATACGTTTTCCATAAATTATTTGTTATATCATGTCTCAAGATTGTAAAATGATGTTTTCTGTTGAATCCATTTCCAATTTTCTGTGGAGAGAAAAAAAGGTTGCATGATAAAAGATTTTGCCACTGATGGTCATTCCATTGGCTTGTTTCATAAATTTTAAATGAATTGGCCACAAGTGTAAGATTCTTTACGTATCACAGAATATAATTTATGCCTATATTGCTACATATATGAATCAAATAAGTGATATATACATGTATTAATTATCTGTCTCAGACATTATTGCTATTTATATGTAGACTGTAGTTTAGAAACCTCAACATTTGTTTTTGTCATTAATATGTAGTTTGTACTTTTTGGAAACCTCAGCATTATTTTTGCTATTTATTTGTACATTAACCCTCACAATGCTGTATGTTTACATATGCTACACTCCTTCCCAATTTTCAGCCGTTAGTGTTACATGATTACAATTTTTGTGCCCAAAACACACACCCAACACACACATACAAAGAATGGTGGAAATGGCATATAGTATTACCATGTCCAGCCGTCTGTTCTCGTCCATGTCCAAGATGGCCTTGGCAATTTGAGTTTAACCCTTTTCCTGCTCTTTAGGACAACTCCTACCTTTGCAAACAGTGTAGATCCAGATCAGATGGGTTCTGAACAGGATTTAAACTGTTTGACATTAAGTTTGTGAATTTCAGGAATGAATTACATCAAGTAATCCGATTGGTTGTAAGTTAGAAATGGATGTGGCTAAATTAATTATGCCGCAGGATAAGGGTTAAATTTTCTTAATTGTGCTACCAGGCGAGGGCATCTGTGTCATTTCGACACATTTCTAGTAACCATGGATTTGATAGCAGAATGGAAAACAGTTAAGAACCTGATCAGCTGGCTTCTCAGAAGCCAGCTGATCTGGATCTAAACTGATTTCCGAAAAAGGATAAACAGTAAAAAATCAGGGGTTCAAACACTTTTGGGACCATTACAAAAACACACCCATGCGACATACTGTAAAAATCCTAAATATTCGGACACCATGACGGCTTACAGTAATTCTGCTAAAATTTTAAGAATTTGTTGCACGATCCTGCAAGGAGTCGAAAAGGTGCAATTGGAATGGCAAACAGTGTAGACCCTGATCAGAGCAATCTGGTCTGGGTCTGCACTGTTTGCTTAGGCCTGTCTGTCCCAATTCTAAGGATTACTATGGTAATTCATATTTTACATCTCCAAAATGGCTACTTGTCTGAAACAAAATCTGTAATATTATTCTTATTAATACTGTACCACATGATTGAGGTGGTTCAAATGAGTACGCACAAGTTTTGCCTGGGAGCAGAAATTAGTAAAATGTATACCCCTGTAAACCCCAGTTTTCTATATAAAGTGGGATTTAAGGGGGTGTTCATTTCATGGACTTGTTCACATGATGTCATGAAAGTTTGTTCAAGATAGTGATAGTTTTGAGCCACTGAGGGTTAATATCATGGCACTCGATCAGAAGTTCTATCTAGAATAATGTAGTGATACTTTTTTGATCTTCTTTAAAATAAAGGCATGTTGTGTGCACTGATTAGAAGTGTGCCATTCCCCTCTTTACCCTTATCTTGCTGAACACAACAACCTCTACCTTTGCAAATGCTGCAAATCCAGATCAGGGGCCAGTTGTTCAAAACTAACGACGTCGTTAGTTAACATATCGTTAAAACTTTGATCATTAAATATGGCAAATATGCTGAAATTTTTGCTGAAAAAATGCAAAAGCTGCTCACATTTTTTCAGCAAAAGTACCAAAATTTACGATATTGTACTTGCTAGAAGAGTTAACAGAAGACCACTAACGAGCTTGTTAAGCTAACGATGCTTTGAACAACTGGCCCCAGATGGCTTCTGAAGAAGGATCAGGATATGCTCTGTATGATGTATGAATTGAATGAATACATTTTATTGAGAAATTTGATTAGTTGTCAGCAATGGATGTGGCTAACTCAACCCATATATGCCTAGCAGCCCTTTTCTGTGACATGGGTAAACAGTGCAGACCCAGATCAGACACTGCAGTGTCTAATCTGGGCCTACACTGTGTGCTTAAACCTTTTTGTACCAAATGGAATCTTCCTCCTTATATATAGCAGGAGTCCATTTCAAAATTTAGTTGTGTCAGGTTGTTTTCTTCAAAATGTATTTGGAAACTGGCTGAACGTTTTGCAAACAGTGTAGGCCTTTGTCAGACGCAGCGTTCTGCGGCGTCAGATCTGGGCCTGCACTATTTCCCAACTACCCGTTTTGGGGTTTCCGGTACAAAATGGGTTAAAGAACATTCATTTTGGAAAAATTTGCCACAAACAAAAACCAACCTGACACCCCTATAATTGAAAATGCTTCCCTCCAAACTTACTAGGTGGAAGATTCCATTGTTAACCCTTGTCCTGCTAATCCCGGATATGCCTTTTCTTTGAAACAATGTAGATCCAGATCAGATGGCTTCTGAAGAAGCCATCTGATCAGGATCTACATTGTTTGCCATTCAGATTGTGAATTTGTTGCAATAATTTGCATCAAGTAATCTGATTGGTTGATAATCAGTAGTGGGTGTGGCATATTTGAATATTCAGCAGGACAAGGGTTAATTTATTCAGCAGGAGGAGTGGGAAGAAGGAGATATTTCTGCAAGGAGACAATCATAATTGTGACTTTTAGTTTGGTCTTCTACAACAAGCCTCGCAAAAAAGGTCAGCCTGTTCATTGCACAGTATGATCACCACTTTTATGTAAGCTACCAAGATAGAACAGTACATAAAGTTTCTATATTTAAGATTCCAAGAATCCTGCTAGTTTGTATAGCTGAGCAGAGTAGTTTGTATCCTACCAGGGGCCATTTGTTCAAAACTAACTATGTAGTTAACATATCGTTAAAACTTAGATCATAAAATATGACCTATATACAAATATTTTTGCGGGGAAAAATGTGAGTAGCTTTGCAAAAGCAAATCACAAAGACCATGTTTGTGTGATGGGGTCTCATTTATGGGTATGGATTGACTTAAGTATAAAATGTTTTGTAGCTGTATTTGTTGGAAAAAAGAGGGTATTATCTTGTTAATTTTACATGTTATTTAGGAGAAAAAAAGTCATATATTGTTTATGTATTGTTGAGGTACAGGATAGATTAACATGTTGATGATATATGTTGCTCATATACAAAATAATTATTACATTGTACATGTACAAGTTGTTGAGGAACAAAAAAAAATGTTGTTAACATACATTGTGGAGGAAAAAAAAAAATATGTTGTTAATATATATTGTTGAGGAAAAAAAAATATGTTCAACATGTTAATATATTTATCATATGACGTTGCGTCTGAGAGTGTAATAACGCCATGTATTATTTTCGATAATCCACTAGTGGATTAAATATGCAAATTAGCTAGAAACGTCCCATAATGTTACATGTACGAGGTCCTTAACGTTTACTAACGGCGGAATATTGACATTTTTTGTAAACAATCGTGACTAAATTGCGTTTTAAATGTCATATGATAAATAGAATCTTGCATTCGTGCTCATGTATTATTGAATTTATTAAACTCGTTGAGGAAAAGGGATAAAATGCTCGGCAAAGCCTCGCATTTTATCCCTTTTCCTCAACTCGTTTAATAAATTCAATAATACATGAACACTCATGTAAGATTCTCTATATACAAAATATCTTCATAACACTATAGTTGGGGTCCAAAGCAGAAACACCCATGTAATATCCAAACAACACAGTAGTAGAATACATAGAAAAATGACCACAGGTGGTCATTTTTCTGTATATTCCATATACTTTGTATAATTTTTTTGGGATCACATATAACGCCAAAGCGGCCGAGAAAAACTGCATCTTTAAATGTTGACTGACCGCGCGTCTGAATGGTGATCAGAAGGATGCGGGTTCGATACCTGCCAGGGTCGGCAACATTCTTTCATGGAGATTGATCATGAAATCTTTTCTACGGTCATTCTCTCCTTTTTGCTGATTCAAGAAGGGCAGTTGTCAGTTTCCGGCAAAAAGAATGTGCACTGCACTGGTTAACTGCTTAAGTATATGCTTGCCCAGGAAAAGTATGGATAGGTAAACTGGCCGGCTCTAAATTGACCTAAAATAGTGTTGACTGGGCCGTTAAACGCCAATACAAACAAACACATCTTTAAATGTTGTTTGTTTTTGTCGTCTGCTGAATCTTTCTGCAATGTTTTCAAACATATTTTTGCATACAGGCAAAGAGTGTGGGCCCTGATCAGACTGCTCCTACTGGGTCCACACTGTTTGCAACAATGACTTTTGAAGAAAGGTTAAGACATTGTCATATCCAAAAAACGTGTTATAATGAACAGTGTTATAGAGGTTTATGTGCCTCTTGTTAATATATGTTGTTGAGGTAGGGAAAAAAACAGATTACCAGCACACAACAATACCTACAATAAAACCTGCATGACCAGTGAAGACTCAGATCAGTCTGCGCATCCACACAGTCTGATCAGAGTATTGATTAGATGAGATGAGTCTACTACAGCTTCTGGGCTTTTCAAAGAGAGATACCGTATTCACTGTGATGCTAAAATGTCAATCAAAATAATTGTCGTCTGCTTCCTTGTCTGCCGGTTACTTTTAAAAGTCATTATTGCAAACAGTGTGAAACCAGATCAGACGGCTCCTCTAGGAGCCATCTGATCTGGGTCCACACTGTTTGCCTGTATGCAAATAATTGTTTGGAAATTTTACGAGAAATATTCAGCAGACGACATAAACATACAACATTTTCAGATGCATTTTTCTTGGCATCATAAGGGTTAATAAAATAAAAGCACAGGGAGCTTTAATAGACATTTCATTTTAACCCTTAAGACACGGAGAAAACTACATCTGAAAATGTCGTCTGCTGAATTTTTTGCAAACTTTTTAAAAATATTTTTGCATACAGGCAAACAGGATCTGGGTCCAAACTATTTCCAAATAGATACTTTTAAGGTAACCAGCAGATGGCAATCATCATCATCAACAGATTTTTGATTAACGTGCAGGTACAGGGGCAACTTCCACATAAGTGGGCCCCCTTCCAGGTAGCTGGCTTGCTGCACGCATGGCAGATCTTACACCAGATCTCCAGGCTTGTCTATCATGAGGATCGATAGCAGAGAGCTTCCATTCTCTGCAATCTCTTTCTGTTAGCTGCTTCCAGGTCATCTTGGGCCTTCCTGGCCCCCGCTTTCCACTTACCTGTATGTCACAGGCAGTCTTGATTGCACCGTTGGAGCGTTCCACATGTCCATACCAGCGAAGTCTTCTCTCTTTCAGGATGAGGTCCAGGTCCTCAATGCCAAGACGCTCCAGTAACTCACTGGACCTGATGGTGACAGTGTCCTGTGGCTTGACATTGCAGATCTGTCTGATCATTGCCCTGTCATTTCGCTGTAGACGTTGGAGGTTTGGCTTTGTCAATGGCCATGTCTCACTGGCATGGAGCATTGCGCTCCGCACACAAGAGCTATACACACGGCCACGTGTCTTGAACGAGAGGTGGCGAGAAGAGAGAACTGGTAGCAACTCCTTGAATTTCTTCCAGGCTGTTTTCACACGTGATGTAGTTGAAAGGTCGCAACCACCCCCTGCAGAGAGCATATCACCTAGGTAGCAGAAGGAAGCTACAACCTCCAGCTTGTCTGATCCGACTTGAACTTCCCTCTGTGGTCTGCCATCTAAGGGGCGTGCAGTTCCTTGGCACCATGTAAACCTGTACTCAGGGTCCTCTATCAAGCGTTTGAGCCCACTGCATTTCTTGTGCACCCAGAACTTGCAGCCATTACAAAAGATACTGTTGCTGCCAACTCCAGTGCGACATACAGCGCATGGGAACTGGCCTGTACTCTGCAAGAGGTCCAGACCTGTACCACAGATCATGATCTTTGTCTTTCCTGCATTCACTCTCAGCCCTTTCGCCTCCATTGCCTCTTTCCAAGTTAAGAGCCTCCTGACACATTCCTCAAGGGATTCAGCTATGATGACAAGGTCATCAGCATACAGGTCCTCCCAGGGGACTCCAGAGCGGAACTCACATGACAAGGCTTCAAGCACAATGATGAAAAGCAGTGGGCTGAGAACAGAGCCTTGATGAACACCCACCTTCACCTCGAATTCTTCACTGTAACCATCACCGACGCGGACACGGCTCCGAGCATTTGCGTACATCCCTTGGACCAGTTTCACAATCCACTCGTCCACTCCAAGTTTTCTTAGTGCCCACCAGATGACTTTCCGAGGAACTCGATCAAATGCCTTTTCCAGGTCTACAAAAGCCATGTAGAGTCTCTTGTTGGCCGCCAGATACTTCTCTTGCAGCTGTCGGACAACAAAAATTGCATCTGTTGTGCCTCTTCCTGGGACGAAGCCAAACTGGGAATCGTCGATGGACACCAACTGCCTAATGAGGCCATCCACAATCCTCTCCAGGACTTTCATGACCTGTTCTGTCAGCTTGAGACCACGGTAGTTGCCCCGTTCCAATGCATCGCCCTTGCCCTTGTAGAGACAGACAATGAAACTCTGTTCCCAGTCAGAGGGTACCTTCCCATCACGGATGATTGCAGCTGCAAGGTCACGGATCATCGAGGCACCCGCATCACCTGCAGCTCTTATCATCTCCACCACTATGCCAGAGGGACCAGGTGCTTTGCCAGTCTTCATCTGAGAGATAGCCTTCTTAACCATATCAATAGTGATTGGGATGGGTGGCCCTTCCACTGGTGGTTCATCAGACAGGTGGTCTGGGTCCCAGTCGAACTCAACATTGAGTAGCCTTTGGTAGTGTTCTAACCAGGCCCTCTGCTTTGAGTCATCACTCATTGACATCTCCCCTGCATCATTCTTTACTGGTTTGTCACCTACAACATCGGCATTCTCTCTTCTCATCTGGTTAGCAAGGCGGTATACTTCTGAGGACTTAGGGTCAATATTCTTGTAGATCTCCTTCTCAGCTTCTTGGCGAGCATGGTGCACCGCACGTCTGGCTATGCGTTTAGCCACAAGATATTATGCACCGGTGCCCTTACCAGTCTTCCAAGCTTTAAAGGCTTGCCGCTTGGCTGCTATGACCTTATTAACATCCTCATTCCACCACCAGGTTTCGCGACGCCAGCGGTGGGGCCATGTTGTGCCACACACCTCTTCAGTTGTCTTGAGCAGACTGGTCTTGATGCTGTTCCATATATCCTCAGTGGTAGCATCTGCTACACCTGCCGAAGCACTCACATGCTGGCTGAAAACCTCCTGGAAATGATTTCTTGTCTGAGATTCTTTCAGCTTCCAAACTTTTAGTCTGGGGGTGAACTTGCGCTTGGGTTTTGGTGGCACATCAATCCTCATGTCGCATATGAGTAGCTGATGTTGCAGGGCTACTTCCTCTCCAGGGATCACTTTCACATCTGTGACAAGTTTGCGCATTGTCCTGCGGTAAAGGATGAAATCTATCTGCGTCGCTGCGCTTCCTGACTTGTATGTGATAAGATGACTGTCACGTTTCTTGAAACATGTGTTTCCAAGAAGCAGGTCAAAAGCCAGGGCATACTCTAGAATCCTCTCACCCTCAACATCTGGTTCAGGTCTACCATACCCCATCCCACCATGCACTTCCTTGTATCCAGTGCCTGCACGGCCTACGTGGCCATTCCAATCTCCGCATGGGATCAGGAGTTCGGATCCTGGGATCCTAGCAGTCACAGCACGCAGTTGGTCAAAGAACAAGTCCTTGACTTCAGCACTTAAACCACTCTGTGGGGCATACACAGACAGAAGGGTAACCACGCACTGGCCAACTACAAGCTTCACCATGATGATTCTGTCTGAGACTCTTTGCACTTCAAAAACTTTCTCTATCCACTCTTCTGCCACAAACACTCCTACACCAGCAGTGCCTTTATCGTTTCCAGACCAGTAGAGCTTATACTTGGTGTCCTTGCCCTTGATCGTGCGGCAGTTTCCACCACGGTATCTGGTCTCCTGGACACAACAGACATCCACTTTCCTGCGGGATAGTGTTTCCACTACCTCGCAAACTCTTCCTCTCAGGGTGTTGACATTGAGTGTTCCCACCCTGAATTTCCTCAGGCGCTTGCTTGATTCGCCACAATGGCCCGACCCTGCCTCCCACACCTGAGAGGAGGCCAAGCCGGAGACGTCACCAACAGAGCTTTGTTGTCTGTTGGCACCGCCTAACCTTGATTCTGAATTTGTAGCTGCCATGAATTTGTAGCTGCCATGATATGTTTTGACGGTTGTAGTTTACAGGACCGCCTGTCCTGGCTGACGTCCCTACTCAATTCTTTTACGGCACCTGAGCAAGCCGCCGTTCCCAACTCACTAGGGCAGGTGTGCTTTACCGTTGTCCTTGTACAGCAAGGATCATCCGCCAAACCACAGTAGCTAGTACACCAAGCCATCGGTCTGTAGATGGTTGCTGCCTAGCTCTGCCACCCAGGTTGTGGCAGCCTCATAACCCTGAAGGTGGGGAGGCAACTGTGATAATGGGCAACATCACATTCCCACACTCATTTAGAGTGTCACAGCTGGATGCATTTTTACGTCATACCCAGGACCCTGGAGGTCGTTATATATGGCTTAGCACACTCAAGTATCTGACAACTCACGGGCTCTTCAGATAAATGAGTGTGACAAACCAGGTTTTGTTCGGAGACCTACCAACTCCTAGAAGGGTTGTCATGATATATAGCTCAGCACATTCAAGTTTCTGACAACTCACAGGCTCTCCAGATAAGTGAATGTGACAAGCCAGATTTCGTTCAGAGACCTACCAGCTCCTAGGAGGAATTGCCAACTAAGGCTATGGGCTCTATCTGCCCAGGCTAGGTTTTGTTTAAGGACCTATAACCCCTAGGTGGGTTGCCAATCAAGGCTACGAGTTCCACCTCCCCGAGCTAGTTTTGTTTAGAGGTCTAGCATCTCCTAGATGGATTGCCAACCAAAGCTGTGGGTTCCATCTACCCAGGCTAGGTTTTGTTTAAGGGCCTAACCCCTAGGTGGATTGCCAATCAAGGCTATAGGTTCCACCTACCCAAGCTAGCTTTGTTTAGAGATCTAGCAACTCCTAGATGGGTTGCTCTCCCGAGGTAACGAGTCCCATCTGCCCGCATGCAACAGGTTGTACTAGATTACATGTTACTAGTAGCAGGAACGAACCTGAACCTGACCTGGCAATGCAGACGACAATTGTCGAGATTGGCATTTTATGGGTTAATCGTGAAAACAAGGTTGGGAAAGTCATTCCATTTAGTGCACAATCAGCTACATAAATGAGCACCTTTTGCAGACTGTGGACATGTTTTCATCCAAAATTAGCATAAAGAGCATGTTTATTAAAATACACTGAGTTCATTATTAAACACAAGTTAGGAATCTGTCCCTCTTTGTCACAAAAGCGTTATGATTATAGGAATTAATTACATTTTTATGAAAACCACAAAAACTGCATGGAGCCCGAAGCGCTTCTTCGGGCTTTATGCTAAGATTGTGAGTGATTCGCTGGAGTTAACACATTGATGAAATTCACAAAAATGATAATTCATTTCCTATAATTCCAGCTTTGTTTTTGAAATATTAAAAATGCCACCAAAATGATAAATTTTAGGAATTCTTTCGAAAGCGTAAAAATGAACTTAACCCTTATCTTGCTGAATATTCATATAAGCCACGCCCATTTCTGTCTATCAACCAATGAAATTACTTGATGTAATTTATTGCTACAAATTCATAAACTGAATGCCAAACAGTGTAGATCCTGATCAGATGGCTTCTTCAGAAGCCATCTGATCTGGATCTACACTGTTTGCAAAGATAAGGGCTGTCGTGAATAGCAAGATAAGGGTTAACAGCCATGGCGGAATGATTATTCAATTAGAAGCTGGCATCTTTGAAAGGAAACCAAGCAAAAATCAAACAACATCAGGTCTTTAAATGCGGTTTATTTGTCTTCTAACATTTACGTTTTCAATAGTTTCCAAACTTTTAATCAAACACTGTTGCCTTCACTTCATATACATGTACAATGATGTAACACACAGATTCTGCTCTTTGATATAAATGTTATATTACTACCTGTCGCTGTGTGATATAGTTCTGTGATTCTTGCTCATGGAATTTATCGAAGTATAAAACTTTTATTTCAACCAATCAAATCGCTCGAAATGTACATAATGATGGAGAACTGGAATTATTGATATGTTATTTTGATCTTTCAGCATTGTCTCACCGGCCCCGATAGCTCAGTTGGTAGAGTGTCCGCTCTGGGGAACGGGAGGTCACGGGTTCGATCCCAGGCCGCGACATACCAAAGTCTTTAACAATGGTACCAGCTGCTCCTCGCTTGGCACTCAGATTTAGAGCTAGGACTGGATAATGTGACTGGGTGTGGTATCATGTAATGTGTCTGGGACATGATACTTCAGTGAGGCAGCACTATAAAAGTGAGCATTGAGCTCCCTGTCGCAACCAGACACCGTAGTGATATGACTGAAAAATTGTTGAAAGCGATGCTAAACCCGAATTCACACACACAAACACACTCAGCCTTCCGATGCATTATGATAACACACCTGTGTGCTAAATTTGTGTCTTTCTTCTCGCAAGAACTAGTATTTTTCAGATAAAATGTTCATTATTTTTCTTATTTCTCGTTGGAATATAGATTGTTGGTGCTTGATAGAACTGCCTCAGTGAGACCATTCTAATGAGTATCAACAATCTATGTTTTTTAGCAGAAATAAGGAAAATAATGTATAGCCCCATGAACCCCACTTTTCATTGTATAAAATTGGGTTTAGAGGGGTGTTCATTACACAGCCTTGTTAACCACTACTTTGTTCTTTGTTGCTTGCATTCTTGCAGCAAAGCCACCTTAACCCATAAAATGCCAATCACAACAACTGTCGTCTGCTTTGTTGTCTGCCGGTTACCTTAAAAGTAATTTTTTGCAAACAGTGTGGCCATGATCAGACTGCAGTCTGATCATGGTCCACACTGTTTGCCTGCTTGCAAAAATATTTTTGTTAAACCATTTGCAAAAAATTCAGCAGACGACATAAGCAGACATTTTCAGATGTAGTTTTTCTCGGCATCTTAAGGGTTAAGCAAATATTGTATTTTTCTATAATTTTACATTGTTTATATACATATTTTGCATCATTAGATGCATGGCATTGCACAATCCATTTATTGTTGTTTTTCTATGTTTACATTTTCAATTTTTGTGCCTTAGTGATCAAATAAACATGGTTTAAAAAAATAACAGATTTGTTTCAGGTTTCTATTTCTTCCCAGCAATGCAGTCGTTTCTTTGAAAGTTGTAAGAATGATGTTCATGAAAGACTATCATTTTTCCTCATTTCTGTTTCAAACATAAATTGTGGATGCTCATTAGAACCGCAGTCATCAAACCGCCGTCATCAAAACTGCCTCATTGAGACAGTTGAACCACCTTAACCCTTAAGATTCCAAGAAAAACTACATCTAAAAATTTGTCTGCTTATGTTGTCTGCTCAATTTTTTTGCAAACTTTTTAAAAATATTATTGCATACAGGCAAACAATGTGGGGCCCAGATCAGACTGCTCCTACAGAAGCAGTCTGATCTGGGTCCACACTGTTTGCAAAAAAAAATACTTTTAATGTTACCGGCAGACGGCAAAGCAGACGACAGTTGTAGTGATAGGCATTTTATGGGTTAATGAGGTAGTGCATGTGAGTTCCATTCTTTCTTTCTTTTCTTGCAAGAATAAGGGAAATAATGTACCCTTGTAAAACCCACTTTTCTCTACAATGTGAGGTCTACAGGGGTGTTCATTTCACAAACTTGTTTATATGATGTGCATCTCCCCAATATCGGAGTGAGGAAATGGGGCTGGGGATTTTATGCACTTCAGGAGTGATAACAGATCCTTAATTTGTTTATTTTGGGATAATTTGGGTGGAACGTTGAGACTTTGTTTAAGCCTCTTTAATTTATTTTAGTTCGATTGCGATGAAAGCTTTAAGCTTATTTGAATCACTCTCAAACACTCATTCCAGATGTTAGCACGCCTGCAACAGAGAGGCGGTGACTTTTACACCACTGCTACCCATTTTCACCTGCAGTGGTGGCCAGAGTGGAACCCACAACCTCTTTTTTCATAAGTTGAAGGCGCTAACCACTGAGCTATCTTTGATATAGTAGCCTCTTTGATATAGAAATTAGGCTAACAACTTGCTGTTAGTATCATTCATGCTCTAAAATGCACAAGATGCTTTTTTTTCAAGAAATTTATTTTACAAGATACTGCAGTCAGTGCTGAACAAGAGCTGTCAAAGCCATCATATATGTAGCTCGCCTGGAAAAGTGTTGTTGAGGCCATATGTATAGGTTGGGGTATAGCCCAATAAATCTTCAGACCTACATCTACCATCACAACAAAATTAATAGGAACCAAATCCATATGGTTTGGAAAATAGGAGCTCCAAAAAATTCAACATAAAAGTTTAAAGCCTGTGACCTTAACCTTGAGGTCATGGGCATTTTCTCGAGTATCGTTGAATGAGCTCCTAAATAACTTTTAATGTAAATGTGGACACCGATGCCGATTCTAATGCTCACCCCGAGGGTAGTGCAATAGCTCTTCCTGGACAAAGCTAAAAAGTGCTGAAAGAACATTATTGTATCAAATTATGATAAAGATCTGTACCTTTCTATTTTTGCTTAGATAGTACATTGCCTCTAGTTGCAGTACAGTAGAACTTCGATGGCTCGAACACCGATGGCTCATTTACCATGGTTGAGTCGAACCCGTTCTTGAGACCCTAGGGAAGTCCTCTACATAAGAAATGGTGCGAGATAAGTAAGGAGATTTTCGTCCTTTATCTTACAAATGTATGCTGTGTGTACTCATTAGAATCGCCTCGATGAGGCGATTCTAACGAGTACACACAGCATACATTTTCATTTCAGAACACCGAAAATATGTCCAAAAGTA
This sequence comes from Lucinisca nassula, assembly GCA_963580285.1. Taxonomy (NCBI): domain Eukaryota; kingdom Metazoa; phylum Mollusca; class Bivalvia; order Lucinida; family Lucinidae; genus Lucinisca; species Lucinisca nassula. The sequence continues at coordinate 67,783,690 of OY757015.1, forward strand.
TCTCGTTATGCCTCCTGGAAGTAATCTCAGTGGCTCGAACATCCCCTGTCTCGAACAAATTTTCATGGTCCCAAAGGGGTTCGAGCCATCGAAGTTCGACTGTATGTAAAATGTCCAGCCCTTCCTAGTCTGTGTAACTAAGTAGGCTGGTTTGTGTCTTACCTGGTTCAAAGAGATTTTTTCACTGGTCCAAGGGGTTCAGTGTGATGTATGCTTCTGACAAACATTGTGGGATTTTTATAATCTGCCATTCAAAAAATGGTGGGGTATTATGTTATACCCTCCGACGTTTTGAGTGTCTGTCCATCCATACATCCACCCATCAGTGCCTCATAGTTTCGTGTCCGCTCCATAACTCTGACACCGTTTGAGATATTTTCACGAAATTTCACAGATATGTAGAGCACCCTGAGACAATGTGCAGAACATATGAACCATAACTCTGATTTTCCTACTTTTAGAGTTACACCCCTTGAACTGAGCCATTTTATTTCATGTGGTCTGTTTGAAGCGCTATATCTCCTGAACCTACCGGTAATGATTGATTCTGACCAAACTCGCTGGTTACATCACTAGGATGGGGGAAAACAGCCATTAGGTTTTGATGACCTTGGCCTAATTTTCAAGGGCACAGGCCCCGAAAAACTGTCTATTTTGGGCCAAAGATGGCTTGTCTGCACCTATGCCAGTCTCATGAACACATCAATAAAATGTGGTCTAACTTGGTATAATACGAGGACTGTTCAAATATGAATGCAAGTAGAACGTTTTCTCATGCACTAATGCCAAAATCATCTAGAAATAAATATCACAGTGTAGAAAAACATTTTACCTATACATTGATACCAAGCCTGTTAAAATCCGTCCACTTTAGCCATGTATATCGTTCGATAAACACTGTCTACTCTTGTATACTAATACAAAACATGGTTGGAAGATGATCAGAGTACGCCATTGAAATACAGTCCTATATTAAGAATCGTTGTATTCTTGGTATACGGTGCAAAGACATTTTTGTTGAAATATGTTCGGTTTATGGGCATAATGAAATGTCTTTTCCGACAGTTTTTCGTTGGTGTAAGAAATTCAGCTGTGGGCTAGGCTCAACAGAAGATGCACCACATGATCGTCGGCCGAAAAGAGCAACATCTGCCAAGATGGTTGCTAGAGTGAAAGAAATAGTTGCTACCGATGCACAATACACCACTAGGCAAATAGCTAGTATGGTTGGCATCTCATTAGGAGCAGCTCATACAATTCTGAAACGGGATTTGAAAATGAGAAAGATCTGTGCTAGATGGATTCCCCATCTGTTGACAGATGAGCAGAAAAAGACACGCGTTCAGTGGGCTAAGAAGTTGCTTAAAAAGTTTCCAAATTACAATGCACGGTCTTTCGCTAATGTCGTCACAGGTGACGAGACATGGGTTCACCTTTTTGAGCAAAAACGAAAGATTCAGAATAAAATATGGGCAACAAAGTATTGCAAAAGACCATGCATTGCAAAGCGGACCATGAGCGTCAAGAAGGTAATGTATGCCATATTCTTTTCAAATCAGGGCCCTGCTATTCAGGTTGCTGTGCCTAAAGGCAAATCTGTAAATGCTAAGTTTTACAAGAATAAAGTTCAACGAAAATTGAAGAAATATTTCAAAGAACGAAGACCCGCAACTGGTTTGGCCAATGTCAGATTGCTACGTGAAAATGTGTCATCGCACAAGGCGTTCATTGTGCAAGACTATCTGAAGCAGGAAAAGGTTGTTGAACTCCCTCACCCCCGGTATTCCCCTGACCTTGCCCCGTGTGACTTTTTTTTGTTCCCGTGGCTGAAAAAATACATTTCTGGTAGAAAATTTGTACAGCGCAAACACCTCGGTTCTGCAATATTCCAGTGCATTCATTGTATATTTCGAAAAGACTACCAAAATGCATTCAATCATTGTATCAGAAGACTGAAAGTTTGTATATCTGTTTAAGGAGAATACTTTGAGGGGACAAAATAAATTTTTCATCGAAATATTACAGAATCATTTTTATGTGCTTAGTTGCATTCATATTTGAACAGTCCTCGTATATCATTGCAATTGATCAAAAATTTTGTCAGCTTTTGAAGACCGTGACTTTACAGGCCCCCAAAAACTGAAAATGAGAATTATAATTCTGGTTCCATGGCTCTTTGAAAATTGAAGATAGTCATCTCTGTCATGTATTCATAAGATGATTAGATTTTGAAGACTGTGACTTTATTTGAAAGGGCACAAGCCCCCCAAAACAGAAAATGAGAATTGTAATTCTAGTTTATTTCTTTTGGAGCCCTGGTCCTTTGAACATTGAAAATAGTCATCTCAGTCATGTCATCTCAGTCATGTTCTCCAGTAAACTTTATTAAAGGAAACAGTAATGCATCCTTACTTTGAATTCCTTTTTGACAGTGATTTGGCACTTGCTTGATGTAATTGTAGTATTGGGGCATGATGCAGTGCTTGCAGCTTTTATTTGGTGTGGTTTGGAGTTGAACAGCCCTTTCAACACTGTTACGGTCATCTTGAGCTGGTAAGTTTACCTAGCTGCACTTTCTAAAGAAGCGGTTTACCAGGACATTCTTTTGGCAGAAGTTGAGAACTGCTCTTCTTGCACACCAGACAAGGAAATCCATGATTTTACCCTGGGATAGAAATTTATGTTCTGACCCTGGAGTTCCGACCCCAAATCGAATATAATCCCGTGTTTGATAAATGCACTTGTTGATTACAACCTCATGCGCGGCGGCGTCATGCGTGACGTCACTTAACATTCCTGTTGTGTCATCACAAAATGGCGGACGTCGGTAACCGAAAGGACAGCAGCATTAAAAATTCGCAATAGAAATGGAAGGTATGCAAGAAAAAGAATCCAATATGTATAGGAGGGGTGGATAGAAAAATCCGTCCCTCGGGATCACTGTCCGGCATCACTCGGCAAGCCTCGTGATGCCGGACAGTGTCCCTCGGGACGGATTTTTCAACCCAACCCTCACACCCATATAAGATTCTTATATTCTTGAAGAAGCAGAAGGGAGAGAATAAAAGACTATTGCAAATCACTGAGGGGACAAAAGCAATGACCTGATAAACAATCAAACACATCTGACTGAGCCACCTAGACCATCAACAATGAGGGATGACAATATAGTTTCTGACTATGCTATTTGTTGTTTGTTTTGAAGTTTACGGGCAGTTTATACTAATTTATTTCAGTTTAATAGCAATGAAAATTTCAAGCTTATTTGAATCACTCACGAACATTCAATCCAGATGTTATCACAAGCATGAGAGAGAGGCAGCGACTTGTACACCACTTCTACCCATTTACACCTGGGTAGATTTGGGCAGTGGCATTACGTGTCTTTCCCAAGGACACACCTCGCCTCCGGTTTTGAAATTTAACAGCTATGTCAACACTATTTACCCATTGCATGCTTCAAACCCCTAAAGGCATACCATGGCAAACAGTGCAAGCCCAGATCAGACGCAGCAGAGCACAGCCTGTGATCTGGGCCTCTACTATTTGCTAACAGAATTTTACGTCAAAATTAGAAAAAACAAAAAAAAAACAAGAGGACCATGATGGTCCTAAATCGCTCACTTGAGGTAAGAGATTTACATCCTTAATATTTAAGTTTGACAAGGTTTGACCTGATAAGACCCATAATCAAACTTGACTCAAATATCATCAACACAGTCTGGTAAAGTTTCATGAAGATTGAAGCAAAAATTGTGGTCTCAAAGGGGTGAACAAGGTTTCCAAGGAATTTGACTTAGTGACCTAGTTTTTGATCTGACATGACCCATATTCCAACTTTACTCAGATACCATCAAGGCAAACATTCTGGTAAAGTTTCATGAAGTTTGAAGCAAAACTGCAGTTTCTGAAGGGTGAACAAGGATTTCAAGGAATTTGGCCTAGTGGCCTAGTTTTTAACCTGCTGTGACCCATATTCAAACTTGATCCAGATATCTTCAAGACGAACATTCTGATAAAGTTTCATGAAGACTGAAGCAAAATTGCAGTCTCTAGAGGGTGAACAAAGTTTTCAAGGAATTTGACCTAGTGACCTTGTTTTTGGTCTGACATGACCCATATTCAAACTTGACCCGGATATCATTAAGACAATCATTCTGGTAAAGTTTCATGAAGAGTGAAGCAAAAATCGTGGCCTCTACAGGCTGTACAAGGTTTTCAAGGAATTTGACCTAGTGACCTAGTTTCTGACCTGAAATGACCCATAACCAAACCTGACACAGATATCATCAAGTCAAACATTCTGGTAAAGTTTCATGAAAACTGAAGCAAAACTACGGTCTCTAGAGGGTGAACAAGGATTTCAAGGAATTTGACCTAGTGACCTAATTTTTACCTGATATAACCCATATTCGAACTTGACCCAGATATCATCAAGACAAACATTCTTGTAAAGTTTCATGAAGATTGAAGCAAAATTGTGATCTCTAGAGGGTGAACAAGGTAACTGTTGACAACGCACGTCACATGATTAATGATGCACAATGCACTTAAGATGGACAAAAGGTGATCACAAAAGCTCACCTTGAGCTTTGCTCTGGTGAGCTAAAAATTGCGATCTCTAGCGTGTAAACAATGTTTTTCTATGATTTGATCTACTGACCTACTTTTTGGCCCCACATGACCCATATTCGAACTTGGCCGAGATATTGTAAGGATGATTATTCTTAGCAAATTTGAGGATGATTGGACCAAAACTATAGCCTGTAGAATGTTAACAAAGTTTTTCTATGATTTGAACTACTGACCTACTTTTTTATCCCACGTGACCCATATTCGAACTTCACCGAGGTATTGTCAAGATGATCATTCTGAGCAAGTTTGAGGATGATTGCCAAAACTGTGGGCTCTAGAGTGTTAACAAGGTTTTTCTATGATTTGACCTACTTACCTACTTTTTGACCCGACATGACCGAGATATTGTCAGGATCATTCTGAGCAAGTTTGAGGATGATTGGACCAAAACTGTGGTCTCTAGAGCGTTAACAAGGTTTTTCTCTGATTTGACCTGCTGACCTACTTTTTGACCTGACATGACCTATATTCGAACTTGACCAAGATATTGTCAGGCTGGTCATTCTGAGCAAGTTTCGGGATGATTGAACCAAAACTGTGGCGTCCAGAGTCTTAACAAGGTTATTCTATGATTTGACCTCCTGACCTACTTTTTGACCTGACATGATCCATATTCGAACTTGACCCAGATATCATCAAGACAAACATTCTGGTAAAGTTTCATGAAGATTGAAACAAAATTGTGGTCTCTAGAGTCTTAACAAGGTACATGTTGACGACGCACGATGCATGTCGAACAACGCACATACAACCGACAAAAGGTGATCACAAAAGCTCACCTTGAGCTTTGCTCAGCTGAAAAAAATATAGGCCTGACACGTACCCCTTATATGACAAATGGACTTGTCCAACATATAACACTGGAAGGGTCCACTGGTATACAATGGGTTAAGGTCATTCAGTTCAACAACAGGTAACCACCAATTTTTTCCTACGTTTATCCTCTCTTTTCTTTTTTGATGCCCAATCTTTTGGTTGATGGTTGACACTTCTTTTTGGAGACGGCTTGCAATTGACAGTTGCTTGAGGACTCGGCCATTGACGCACTGGTTGTTGTCAGTTAATGTCCAGTGTTAATGTCACTGAGTACTGGTAAACCAGTTAGAGGGTCTGATATGTTCTAGAAAGGGGTATCCGTTGGAAGCAAGGAATACACCACAGAACTGGAAAATATGGAGTGTAATAGTTTTCTGGGCCAGTCTAGCTAGTTTCGGCGTATTACGCCTAATCATTGACCCTCAAATATTTTAAAATTCTATAATGGAATCAATGATTCCAAAGGACAAGAAAATATAAACTACACTATGATGTAGGGCAGCCTGTCAGTGGCCCAGTTGGCTGGGCCATTTGACCATAATATGAAACAATTGTAGGGCAGGCGGTAATTCTTTTACACAATTTTTCAGAGAAAATAAGTTTGAATTGGGGTTTGATGTCCCTGTCAACACTATTTATGTCATTTTGGAACCAACTTTATGGGACTTTTACCCGAAATTGAGGTGAAATGACCTCTACAAACCTGCCACCAAATGAAACCAGAAGGCTTATATGTATTGGACGATCTGACTCACCGCTTTGCCTGGATAGCCTAAGTCCTTCTAAGCGGTTTACCAGTACTAGTGTGTGGTCAGATTTAGTTCTGCATTTAAGCACCATGCAGCTCAATCTATTTCTCCAAGACCCGATGGGATGGGCGTGAGAAAATAATGCTTGACATTACATGTGAATTGTTTGCAAAAGCTAATTTTTAAGTACATGTACTTGGCTGACGACAAAGCAGATGACAATTGCCTTGATTGGCATTTTATGGGTTAAGATGCCTCATACTGAAGCAACTGATCTTTGTTTACACTGTTTGTCAATGTCCCGATAATGGAATTTTTTACAACCTTTCAAGATTATTTCACTAATTTTGGGTCAATCGTTAATCAGAGATGGACAAAACCTAGCCCACCCTAAGAAAAACCACAAGACCTTCCATTCTTAGACATAAGGCCTCAGAGGCCAGACAAATATTGGCACATATGGGTTTATATACTTTCAAAACGAAGGCAGACCAGGAAATATTAAAGCAAACAAACATTTCTTTTTTCAGTTAATATGTGTATTTTGTAAAATAATATGTGTATTTTGTATAATAATTAATGGCTAGGCAAGATATACATGCAAGGTATATAAATCCTAACTGATATTTAGAACATGATGAAACCTGGACAAATCTGAAATCTACCATTATTAGGTACAGAAGATCTTACACCCGTGGTCATTTTATATTAATGGATCTTCCTTTATGAAACAAGCCTCTGGCTTTTCTAGTAACATTCTTACTGCCAGTTTGTTTGCTTATTTGTATTGGAGTTTAACGGCCCAGTAACACAATTTAAGATCATTTTTGAGCCGGTCAGTTACCTATCCACACTTTTCCCGTAAGTAGTTAACCAGACAGTGCACATTCTTCCGCCAGAAACTAACAACTGCCCTTCTTGAATCAGCGGATGGGAGAGAATGACCATAGAAAAGATTTCATGATTAATATCCACGAAAGAATGTTGCCGACCCAGGAAGGTATCGAACCCACGTCCTGATCACCAGTCAGATGCGCATCCGACTGATCTACAGAGGCCGGCTCCTTACGGCCAGTGAATTGTCACAGAATAATTAATGTTTTTCTCCACTTGCATTATTAGCATTTATTGTTAGAATTTACAACAAATATGCCATCTTCTGATATCAATCAACAGTCCATCTGATATCATGTTCCAGATACCTATCAGAATTCATAAAATATGGCAAAGAATCAGTAAATGCATTGGTAACAATGATAAATAAATAAAACACAAGCTACATACACGCATATTGTGTCTAAAACATTCAATACGTAATAGCAATGTCACTGCAGCTGGAATAACAATTGTTTAACCCATTATAGGTGGGAAACCCCTGAAGGGGTATCTTGGCAAACAGTGCAGGCCCAGATCTGATGCCGCAGAATGCGGCGTCTGATCAGGGCCTGCACTATTTGCTAACAGAATTTTCTATCAAAAACAGAATAAGAATGAAAAAAATAGGCCTACCACCCCTTTTATGTCAAATGGACTTTTCCAACCTATAGCAATGGAAGAGTCCACTCTTTTTATCGCCCACCAGATCAGATTGGCCCAGGATATCTTGAGGCTTTTAATTCATCTTTGTCTAGGATAATGTCAAATGCAAATGCCCATATTTTGGTTGGTGGAGACTTTAATTGTGGTGACATTGAATGGAGCAACATGCAGGTGCCCCATGGGGTGCCTAAAAGGCAGACACAGCAACAACTTTTGGACATGATTAAAGAACACTGCCTGGCCCAAGTTGTTAACATACCCACCCGACAAGAAAAGACCCCTGATTTATTGTTTACAAATTCTCCATCCCCAGTAAGCCGAGTTAAGGGGATGCCCCCGATTGGCAAAGCTGATCATGACATAGTCCTTGTTGAGTATGACATAAAAGCTAAACGAATCAGACAAGTCCCACGTAAAGTTTTTTTCTACAAACGTGCGGATATGGATGGTCTGCGAGACCATATGGCGCAATTCAAGGATTCGTTCCTTTCCTCTGACCTCTCTCTCATGTCAGTTAATGACTTGTGGGTCAGTTTTAAGTCCAAATTAACCACGGCAATGGAAAGGTTTATACCAACGAAAATGACCAAAACAAAATATAGGGCACCATGGATAGATAACACGATCAAGCATCTCATCAGAAGACGCAATAGAAAGTATTTTCGTGCTCACATGTCAATCAGCCCTGACGTTAAGAACCATTACAAACGGTTCAGAGCACATGTGCAAAAGGTTATTAGAGATGCATATTGGAAGCATGTTTCCAGCATCTTTACCTTTGAAGATGACAATTTAGATCCCAATAGCCCCCAAAAGAATGGCAAATTTAAAAAGTTTTGGTCATTCGTAAAGTCCCTGAAAAAGGATGCGTTTGGGATCACTTCGCTAAGGGAAAATGGAATTCTAAAAACAGATGCGCGGGATAATGCTAATATTTGCAATAAACAGTTTCAATCAGCATTTATGCGTGAAACTGATGGTGAGCTACCATCTAAAGGTGCAAGTCCGTTCCCCTCTATGGGGGACATAACAGTTGACCCCAATGGGGTCGCAAAACTGTTAGGTAAGCTCAAGATACATAAGGCATCTGGGCCCGATGACCTGAATGCCAGGGTACTTAAGGAATGTAGTGCTGAAATATCTCCTGTGTTGGCCTTTATCTTCAATGAATCACTTGCCCAGGGCACTGTACCAGATGACTGGCGACAAGCAAATGTTACCCCGGTCTATAAAAAAAGGGAAAAATATGACGCAGCAAATTATAGACCAGTGTCGCTAACATGCATCTGTTGCAAAACCCTGGAGCATATATTAGTAAGCAACATCAACAAGCACTTAGCCTTAGAGAGCATTCTTGCTCACTGTCAACATGGTTTACGGAGTCAAAGGTCTTGCGAAACGCAGCTTGTTCAATTTTACAATGACATTGTGAGCAATCTGGATGGGGCCATAAACCGTGGCCACAAACAGACTGACATGATCATCATGATCATCATTTGACAAGGTACCTCACAGAAGGCTATTACATAAACTGGAGTACAATGGGATAAGAGGATCCACACATAGGTGGATTAGCTCATGGCTCTCTGGGCGCTCACAAGTTGTAATTGATGGCCAAGCGTCTGATCCAGTCCCTGTTTTATCTGGAGTCCCCCAAGGTTTGGTCCTTGGACCGGTCCTTTTCTTGGTTTTCATTAATGATCTCCCTGATAATATCAGGTGATTGGTCCGTTTGTTTGCTGATGATTGTGTCCTGTATAGGAATATATATTCTCCTTCTGACTGTCTTATTTTACAAGATGACCTGGATCAACTTGCACAGTGGGAGGCCGATTGGCAAATGAAGTTCAATGTGGCCAAATGTCACTCAATGAGGGTGTCACGACACCCTCCGGACAAGCAAATTAAGTTTGACTATACTCCTCACCAGCAAATTTTGGAGCATGTTTAATCCGCCAAATATCTTGGTATCACTATCACTGACAATCTTGATTGGGGTCAACATATCTCAGAGATTACATCTAAAGCAACTAGGACTTTAGGATTCCTTAGACGGAACTTGGCTTTTGCACCTAAGCAGACAAAGGATATTGCATATAAAACATTGGTTCGCCCTCAACTTGAATATGCATCACCCATTTTGCACCCCTATGTTAAAACTCATACTCAGCAGGTGGAGAAGGTGCAGAGGAAAGCTGCTCGATGGACCTGTAGGCGATGGCGAAATAGAAGTAGCGTCGGTGACATGCTTAATGAGCTAGAGTGGCCATCCCTGGAGGCCCGTTGTGAGCAGTCCTCTTTAACCTTCTTCTACAAGATACACTCTATTCAGTGTCTATTGATAAAGATAGGTACTTGACCCCAGTAACAGTGTCGACCCAAACATGGGCATCAAAAGTAAACGACTCACAATATCGTAGATACCAGTCCTATAGTGATGCCCTGAAGAACTCGTTCTTTCCTAGAACTATTCCCCAATGGAATAGTCTTCTCTCCTCTGCGGTGAATGCCAAGTCCGCAGAAGAGTTTAAAGCCCGCACAGTGTAAGATTGGGACTCAGAGGTATGCGTTTTAGGATACCTCTGTTATGCAGATTGTAAATAGTTTTAAGGACGCATCCAGTGACTCTCTCTTTTTTTTTCTTTTTTTTCAGCTAAATTCTAAATTTAGCCACCCAATCAACTGAGGTAATGGCCAGATATGACCGACTCAGTATAAGAAGATAGATATACAATGAGTTAACCAAAACAATACAGGAAGTACACTTCACAACATGCTCTTTGTAACTTTAACAAGTGTCGCCATCAAACATTTCTGACGGTAACCACTGACTGTTCATGTGTACTGTCAAACCTTATTTTCTATAGAAAAAAAAAATAAGACAAAAAAATAAAACGTTTAAAATGTTGTCTGCTAATTGTGATTAGCAGTCGAAGGGTTAACTTGGTTTTGATCTGTGCTTCTAACATCCCAGCAAACAAACAAAGCATGTTGAGGCCGTAGGACTGTTGTTTAAAACTAACAACGTCTTTAGTTAACTTATTGTGTTTGTCGGAAGTGAGATTTTATAGCCCTGTCAACACAATTTAGGTCATTTTGGAGAAGTTTCTTCCAATTTGTGGGACTTTTACCCAACACTGAGATGAAATGACATCTCAAGCCCTACCATCCAACCAAACCAATAGGGTTTTTATGCAGGGATGAACACCACTTTGCCTGGGCAGGCTTAGACCTTCTAAGTGGTGCAGCAGTACTCAAACCTGGTTGATTTCAGCTCTGCGTGGAAGCATCATGCAGTCCAATCTATTTCTCCAAGCCCCAATGGACGGGGACCTATGTTAGTTAATGTATTGTTAAGACCTTGATCATTTGATATGGCAAATATGCTAATATTTTTGCTGAAAAAATGTGAGGAGTTTTGGCCAGGTTCAGTTTCTGGCGAAAGAATTTCCAATGATTGTAGGCTGAAAAGATTGTTCATATATTAACACAAATTTCCCATTATTCTTTGTTTTGTTTGTGTTGAGGTTTTATGTCCATGTCAACACCATCTAGGTCATTTTGGAGAAATTGTTTTGGATTTTGGTGGACTTTTACCCGACACTGAGATGCAATAGCATCTCAAGCTCTATCACCCAAAGATACTGCTAGGATTTAAGGGACGCTAAGACTCTCACCAATTTTCCAGAGCAAGCTTAGGCCTTCAAAGGGGTTACCCACTGCTCAAAAGTTTGGTCGGTTTCAGCTATGTGTGGAAGCTGAAGTTTGGAGAAGTTTATTTCTCCAATCTCGGACGGGCAAAGGTGCTTATTCTATACTAAAAACATTGTTTATACAAAATAAATTTCCCATGATTCTAGGTTAAAAACATTGTTTATATGACATTGACATTATTTGCATTATTTGCTGGTTCCTAGTCTGAAGATTATCAGTGTTGGGAAAACGGGCAACCAGACCCCCCTGACCTTTCAAGGTCAGGGGTGTCTGGTTACCTGTTTTTCCAATATCAACAACATGCAAGCTGGGATCCAGCAAATAATGCAAATATGGTGATTACATTTACGATGATTTTTGGTTGAAAATAACAATTTAGCATGAATTTCTTCCATAACAACAGTTAAGGTGGGTATACTTTTGTCAGTTCTCCATGAAAACCTATGTTATAGGTATTCATTAGAAGCGCCTCGGTAAGGGGGTTCTAATGAATACCCACAACATAGGTCTGAGGTGATTCTAATGGATACCCACAAAATAGGGATTTTTGGACAACTGACAAAAATTATCCTTCAATTATAACCAAATACAAACGTTATCCGTTTCTATGTAATCGTCATTGCAAATATTGTGTACAGAACTTTATAAGAGTAATTAGATAACCAATCTTTACTCTTACTTGTGCACAGATATTAAGGGTTTTTTGTCTTATTAAGGCATTGTGTGTGCTTAACCCATTTAGTACCAGAAACCCCAAAGCAGGTAACCTGGCAAACAGTACAGGCCCAGATCAGATGCTGCAGAACGCGGCGTCTGATCAGGGCCTCCACTGTTCTCTAAAAGTTCTGTCATTTTCCAAATAAATTTTGAAGAAAACACAACCTGACACCCCTAAATTTTGAAATGGACTCTTGCTATATACAAGAAGGAAGATTCCATTTGGTACTAAAAGGGTTACAGTGTCTGGATATGCAGTTCGTCTAGGCTTTCAACAGAATGAATAATATAATTGCTTGGTATATGTTATATAAAAGATGATGGTCAAAAGCATTTATACATGAATGATGTGCCGGCCTCGGTGGCTCAGTCGGATGCGCATCTGACTGGTAATCAGGAGGACGTGGGTTCTATTCCCGCCGGGCTCGGCAACAGTCTTTCGTGGAGATTGATCATGAAATCTTTTCTACAGTCATTCTCTCCCTTCCGCTGATTCAAGAAGGGCAGTGGTCAGTTTCTGGCGAAAGAATGTGCACTGTACTGGTTAACCGCTTAAGTATAAGCCTGCCCAGGAAAAGTGTGGATAGGTAACTGACCGGCTCAAAAATGACCTAAAATTAGTGTTGACTGGGCGGTTAAACTCCAAAACAAACAAACAAACAAACATGAATGATGCATCACATACATGCTGTATATTCCAGTTTTATAATCTCTGACAGTTATGCATCAACCACTAAACATAAAATCTGAGTCTCTTTAAAGAAAAACACAACAAAAATATAACTAAAGCCTGAAAACAAAAACTAACTGTAAAAGTGTTATCAATAGCTAGCTAATTATAGCACCCAGTATCAGAATAAGCTACGTTAAGAGAAACCCTATCTTTCAGGGGCCAGTTGTTCAAATCTAACGACATCGTTATTTAACTTATTAAAACTCTGATCATTTAATTTTGCAAATGCAAAAGCTGCTGACATTTGTTCAGCAAAAACACAAAAAGTATTAGATATTGCACTTACTAGAACAGTTAACAATTTCACTACTATCAAGCTCGTTGATCTAACAATGCTTTGAACAACTGGCCCCAGGTTTGTGACCGGGCAAAGGCCTATAAAATATAAAGATAAGTAACTACGCCAAAGTCTGACAAAATTTCAAGCTTATTTTTTTAGTTTAAGCAGCCCGTGTGTAACGAATGGAACTTTTAAATGGCATATGGTAATACTCCTTTTATTGCTAATATGCAGAAAAGTAGATCTGTTGTTGGACATAAACTTCCTTTCAAATCTGATTTGAAGTGTTTTGTAATCAATGTCTGAAAATTATAAAATTGGAGTAAAAATCTCTGTTAGACAGTTTTATCACAATCAAATCATTTAATTATTCTTTAAAATGCAATTGTCACCAATTTTAAAAAAGCAAAATTCTCTTCGATATTTTGATGGTACACCAAAACCTCTTTATAACACTATCAATGGGGTCCAAAGCAGAAACCGTGTAAGTTAAACAACCGTGTTATATCCAAACAAAAATGTTAAGATTGTATAGAAAAATGACCATTTATGGTCATTTTTCTGTATAATCTATACATTTTTGGGATCAAATGGTCATTTTTCTGTATAATCTATACATTTTTGGGATCAAATGGTCATTATTCTGTATAATCTACACATTTTTTTGGATCAAATGGTCATTATTCTGTATAATCTATACATTTCTGGGATCCATCTTGAAACCGTGTTATATCCATAACCATGTTATAATGAACCGTGTTGTAACGAGCTTCTGGTGTATATGAAATGTCGCTATAAAGAGGGTTATGTTTCTGTATCTGAATATCCAAGCAGTGAACAATAAAGTGTTGATTGGACTGTGCAGATGCACAGGCTGATCTGAACCTTTAATGTTCGCACATAAAGAGAACACATCCTTGTGGTCAATGCATTACAATGCAATATATATAGGGGATAACTGATAAATGAGACACAAACTAACCTGCCCAGCTACACAGACTAGCAATTTGCAAGAGTATTGAAATTTTAGATATAGAAACTTAAGGTACAGTAACAGAGAACCTTCATTATATCGGCAGTATTTGTTGCCTTAAACTTTACCGTTCAAAGAGTATGCCACTATACAGAATCCAAGGAACGTGAAGTATTATAATTTATAAAGGACCTTTACCCTCAGTTACTGCAAGTAATAAATACAATATACATGTACTTGAATATCTCCATTAGCCTGTCACATCTTGAGGTAAGGATTTGTTCCATTGAAACTGTCGAAGTAACAATTTTTGGATGTTATATGAAATGTCGCTATAAAGAGGGTTATGTTTCTGTATCTGAATATCCAAGCAGTGAACAATAAAGTGCTGATTAGACTGTGCAGATGCACAGGCTGATCTGAACCTTTGTGGTTAGCACATAAGGAGAACTCATCCGTGGCATGGTACATTCTCTTTTGGCTCAAAAACATGTTTATCAGTTACCCCCAATATATATTGCATTGAAACGCACTGACCTGATAAAGATATGCTATCTCAGGACGAGAGCTTTATCAAATCAACATGACAGTGCGCTTTTACGAATGAACCGGACTACTGGAAAAATGACAAAAATGTTATTGTTACTGGGAAAAATGGAAAAAATACCTGAAAAACAAAATATCATAGGAAAATATGGTCAGCTGATACAGAATATATAGACGGCTAGAATGCTCAGATGCACTGAGGATCATCAATAACTGATAGTAAATTGTTAATTTAAGAGTGTAGAAGGGGATAAACTTATAAATAGAACACCAGATTCGTGTCATGTGATATCAAGTTTATCAGGCTCGGCTTTGAGAACACATGTAGAATCGCTTGGCAAGCCTCGTGATTCTACAAGCGTTCTCGAAGCCTTGCCTGATAAACTTGATATCAAAAGACACGAACCTGGTATTCTCTATGAGCCAGGGCACAGCATTTCCTACATTTTACATGTGCGCCCAACAAACTCAGATCAGCCGGCGTGCGCCCAACAAACTCAGATCAGCCGGCGCATCCATGCAGTCTGATCAGTCGTTGTGCGCTCTGAGGATAGGTAAGTGCCAAATGCTCCATCATGCAGCAAGAGAAGTCTTTGGTCAGACTATATGGATGCGCAGGTTGATCTCAGTCTTTGTTGGGTGCACAGGTTAATTGACATGTAGGAAATGCTGTGCCCCAGTCCATATTTTCTAATGAAAACGGGTGATATTTTTCTAACGTCTGATACAAACACAGTCTGTGGGTGCTCAATGAGGCCGTTCTAATGAGTTCCCACAATCTGTGTTTGAACAAAAATATTGAAAATAATAGATATCCCTATAAAACCCATTTTTCTCTATATACATGTACATGTAAAGTTTTCACTACATGGACTTGCGGTTGTGATGATTGACAAAAATAGGTTTTCTCATAATGTAAAAGAATAACGCAAATAGAATTACAATGAAATCAACCATTAGCAAGAAACTGCCAAACAAAATTTATACATTAGTAACAGTATAACAAATAAAGCTATAAGGGTGGCCTTTGGAAATGAAAATAACAAAACAAAACAAAACAACTAACCCTTATCTTGCTGTTCACGACAACCCCTATCTTTGGAAACAGTGTAGTTCCAGATCAGATGGCTTCTGAAGAAGCCATCTGATCAGGATCTACACTGTTTGGCATTTAGTTTATGATTTTGTAGCAATAAATTACATCAAGTAATTTAATTGGTTGATAGACAGAAATGGGTGTGGCTTATGTGTGTGTGTGTGAATTCGGGTTTAACGTCACTTTCAACAATTTTTCAGTCATATCACGACGGTGTCTGGTTGCGACAGGGAGCTCAATGCTCACTTTTATAGTGCTGCCTCACTGAAGTATCATGACCCAGACACATTACATGATACCACACCCAGTCACATTATCCTGACACTGGGTAAACCAGTCCTAGCTCTACCACGTAAATCTGAGTGTCAAGCGAGGAGCAGCTTGTACCATTTTTAACGACTTTGGTATGTCGCGGCCCAGGATCGAACCCATGACCTCCCGTTCCCCGGAGCGGACACTCTACCAACTGAGCTATCGGGGCCGGTATAAGGGGTGTGGCTTAAATGAATATTCATCAAGATAAGGGTAAACAGAAAATGGGAAACTCAGTTTTACAAAAACTCTCCTTATACCTTATCCCACTGAATAATTAAGTTAGCCACACCCATTTCTGACTTTGAACCAATCAGACTACTTGATGTGATTTATTCCTGAAAATTCACAAACTGAATACTGAATAGTGTAGATCCTGATCAGATGATGTTTTAAGCCACTGATCTGGATCTACCATTTGCACAAACTGAATGCCAAACAGTGTAGATCCTGATCAGATTGCTTCTTAAGCCATCTGATCTGGATCTACACTGTTTGCAAAGGTAGGCGTTGTTGTGAACAGCAAGATAAGGTTTAAGCAGGAATAAAGTTAGCAACACTGCTTATGTTCCTTTGCAAAGTAGAACATATGGTTAGATAAAAATTATTTCATGTCGCATATAAGAAACAAAACTAGTTACATAACCTCTGTATAGGTTTTATTGCTTCGAAGTATCCTTCTTAAACAAGAATGAGGTTAGCCACACTGCTTATGCCACTTTGCAAAGCCCTACATAAGATGAGATAAAGATAAAAAAAAAAAGATTTATTAAATGTCACATATTAGAAACAAGACTAGTAAAATAAGTGTGGTAGAGCTGTTATTGCACCAAAAAAAGGAACAAGAATTTATATGGTTTAGGGGTGGGGATCTGTAAGGTTTCTGGAATATTTGGCCTTTTGTAAAATAAGTTCGGTAGAGCTGTTATTGCAACAAAAAAAGTATGCTTTAACAAGGAAACAGTACACCACATCCTCCATATACATGTACCACTGTTCTTTGAAACATGAATTTGGGTACAAAATGGTTAAAGACCGATCACAAAAATGATAAGATTATATGACCATAGAAGGTCAATTTTCTACATACAGTCAAACTTCAATGGCTGGAACACCTCTGGGACCATGAAAATATGTTTGAGACCAGGTAATTTTGAGCTACTAAGGGTTACTCACAGCATAGCAGCATATCAGGTAGCATGACAGGCATGACTTCTTGATTTTCGATAAAATAGAAGTATATTGTGTGTACTCATTAGAATCGCCTCAATGAGGCGATTCTAATGAGTAAAAACAACATACATGTTCGAGATGATACAAGGCAATGTCTCCCTACATGATCCCTATAAAGTTGTTATCTGGAGTAATGAAAAAAATCTTTAGAGACTCAAGAGTCTTAACCACAGCAAACGAGCCACATTACGAAAACACGCCTATACAAATACATTGCAACATTTATCGCCAGAAAAATGAATAATTTAAAATAAAAAAATTGTGATATTTTTTTTATTTCTGCTCTAAAATATGGATTGTGGGTACTCATTAAAACCGCCTCCATGAGGCGGTTCTAACGAGTACCCACAATCAATATTTTAGAGCAAAATATGGATTGTGGGTACTCATTAGAACCGCCTCGATGAGGTGGTTCTAACCAGTACTCACAATCAATATTTTAAGGCAGAAATAATAAAAATAAGGTTCACCCCTGCAAACCCCAGTTTTACATTATAAAAGTGGGGTTCGAGAGGGTCAAAATTACATAGGCGTGTTTTCGTGATGATCCGTGATCAAGCCATTAGAATTTCACTCGAATCTGAACATTTTTGTTTGGATATAACATGGTTATTTAACTGCAACAACAATAGCATTATAAAGAGGCTGTGATGCATTAAAAGAGCAGACCTCTATTTTCAAAGATACAAAAACTGGACCTAATGCTCCCGAAGGAAATACGTATGTGAAATTCGCTATGATGATGTACAGGATGAAGTTCTACAATCACCACACAGCACTGCACAACAGCTACAATAAAGCAAATTAAAACTTTAAAAATTTTGTTTGAAACAAAAACAACAAAAAATAAAACACTGAATGCAGGATGGGAGCCTCAGTTTCTACAATCACCACACAGCACTTAACAACAGCTTAGCTGCTAGAATGAAGTAATTTAAAACTATAAACATTTTTGTTTGAAACAAACAAAAAAAAAAATATTGAACACAGGACATGGGAGCTTCAGTTTTACTGAGGCTCTTTAGATGCAGTAACTATTTACAAAACATCTAAGAAGACCTGGCTCCAAGGCTATAAAACTTTTTTCATGCTCAACTCACTTCAGCATGAAATTTATCCTGCTCATAAATTTTAAAATGCCAACAAATGTTGGCATTTTAGAATTTATGAGCTGGATAAACGAAAATTGCCCGATTTGTTTGTATTTTAGTAGCTGAGTTGAGCATGGAAAAGTTTAATACATGTAACTTCAGGGCCTGACTGTTCAGCAAAACCCAAATCAGCCTACATCTCTGTGCAGTCTGATCAGCCTTTGCTATTCATGTGAGCCTTTCAATGTCATTTTTAGAATACAAGAATGCATCACTGATGGTTTTGTTTTTTAGTGCATTCGCACTGGCCTGAGTACAACGAAGTTGGCTGAACAAGAGAAAAACGCAGCAGAAACGCAATGTTCATAAGTTTTGAAACCATAAAATATTGCCAAGTAGAGGCTCTCAACAATGAATCAACTTTAAAACAACATTGATTCAATGTTGGGTCAGTATTGTGTGCCTTCAGGGAATGTTGATTCACTGTTGAGAGCCTGATGGGGTGAGCTTAAACATTTGAGGAACACAGCAGATATACATGCAATGTAACAAAGCAGGAATGAACACAATCCTTGCATAACTTAAAGACTTCATAATTTTTTTGGGGTTGATTGTTTATCAATCAACCCAAAGTTACTATCGGTGCTAAAGTTCATGATGACTATAACTGACTTGTCGGAATAACAGTTATTTGTAGAAAAAGCCGCTGTGAGGTCAAAGTGTTGCATAAAGAGGGTAATCTATAGAATCTGGACTGGAATCATGGGTGGTGCTTGGGAAACAGTGTAGACCCAGATCAGACACTGCAGAATGCAGTGTCTGATCAGTGTCTACACTGTTTGCTTAAAAACAAACTGGAATTTAAGGGGTAAACAAAACAGTGTAAGTCTCAGTTCAGGACTATTTTCCAAGCCTACACTCAGAGACAATTACCCATGAGTACTCTCAGTGCTTTGATTTATCAAGCCTAGCTGACCCTTGAAAATCAACAAATCATTCAAATTGATCAGAAAATTATCAAAATGAATGCTGCAAATTCAGATAGCTGCATACACCGATGTGAATACAAGTGGAATTTATAGGAACAAAAAGTTGCAAAAAATGCTAACCGTAATGATCTAGCTATAAGACGATTTGGCTATAAGACGGGGGGTACTTTCTGGCCTTTCTTCGGGAGATTTTTGTTTAGTCTTGTCTATAAGACAGGTATAATTTTTTGCAAGTTGCCGGGAGGGGTGTCACTGACATTTCATTTTCAGAGTGAGATAATGGTTGATCAATTTATCTGCGGCTGCATTCATGTTTTTTTGCAAGAATATTTGTCATTTGTTTTCCGAAGCCACCATTTTGTTGTTTACACTAAGAGAGACAGCTCTAACGGACTGTAAAAGGCAGCGGTCAATAATGACACTAAATAACGTTCAAGGCAATCAATATCTACATTAACTGGCACACGATAAAAAGGCCTTGGTCTTTTGCAAGAAACTACCTCAAAGAAATGTTGATTGATGACACGGTATATAGTTTTCTTTAACTGTTACTGGTAACTATAAATTTTATCGCTTAATTGCAAGAAGATTAACATAATTATCACAAGGTGATTATGCAGTTCAAGATGATTGCAGCTGGCTAGACAAAAGAAGCTCAGCTTGTTTACGTTACTCGCTAAAAGGTACCAAATTTTATAAGGAAATTATATTTGATGACCAACTTCCTTAATTGCACAAACATAGACTATCTGCTACAGTATGCACATTTATCTGCCAGGTGTTTTGAAAGAAAATTGACATTTTCCATACATCTCTGACTTTATGGAATTTGCTGGAATTTTCAAGGATGCCCAGAATCTCGGCTATAAGACGGGTGTAAAAATTTGGGGTTATTCTGGCAGTAAAAAAAAAAAACGTCTTATAGCCGGATTATTACGTTATTTCAGCATGGCAATGCTACACAGCATAAAATTATGTAAACAAAACAGGGCCCTTCTTGAGGATTTTCAAGTACATTCCATGTTCAAACACTGACACACAGCATGTGAATTTCACATTTTGAACAAGGAATTTTGTCAATGAATATGGCTTTCGATCCATTCCACAATGTCTTCAAACAATTACACCACCTCATTATAACACAATTGTCGGCGTCCGAAGCAAAAGTCATGTTACCTTAATGATCCATAGTATTGGGACAGATAGGCCTAAGCAAACAGTGCAGATCCAATCAGACTGCTCCTTCCAATCAGACTGCTCCTAATGGAGCAGTCTGATCAGGGTCTACACTGTTTACCATTCTGCCTGCACCTTTTGGAATCCTTGCTGGATTGTGAAACAAATTTGTTAAAAATTTTAGAGAATTACTGCCAGTTCTCCATGTGTCCGAATTTTTAGGATTTTTACGTTAGTTACAAAGTAGAAGTAAAACAAAAGATCAGGAATCGATACAATTAACTTACTCCACCCATCAAAGACACCAAAGGGAAAGAAACACAAACATTAAGCGACCAGACCATAATAGAAACCTAAACAAAGGAAGGCCATAAGGACAGTTACTTTCCCACAAAATGGCCATATGGCCATCCAAAAATAAAAAGACACAAGTGATACACACAGTAAGTAACAAACAACAACATAAATAAATCGCCACAGAAGAACCGCCTTGGAACGGTCAGTGGAAAGATTTCCACTGGGGGGCTTAAATCGATTTTATGTGGCCACAATCCTCGCCCTTACATCGCCTTATAACTGTGTTATATCTAAACACAAATGTTTTAATTATGTAGAGTGTGTTTCAGTTTTACATCCAACCAACAGCTGAGGTCATATTGAGATTGGACCTCAGTTTAAAGACTCATCCTAAAGTCGGGAGAAGCCCAAGATCGATCCTGCAATCCCTGGTTTATCAGGTGAGTAGCATAACCACTACACCACAGAGGCTTCTATTAATTATATGAAATCAAAGCACTGACAGCACTGGTGATTAGAATGTCTCCGAAAGTTGGCTGAGAAAATGGTTATGAACAGAGACTCAGAATGTTTTTCTATGCCCCCGCCATTCGAAGAATGGTGGAAAGGGCATATAGCGTTGCCCCTGTCCATCCGTTCATCCGTCCGTCCGAAACTTAAACGCGGTCAATAACTTCCTTATTTCTTGATGGATTTTAAAATTACTCAGCAGAAATGTTAACCATCATGAGATGACGTGTCACATGCAAAACCCAGGTCCGTACCTCCAAGGTCAAGGTCATACTTAGAGGTCAAAGGCAAAAATAAAAGGGTCCAAAACTTAAACACAGTCAATAACTTTCTTATTTCTGGATGGATTTTGAAATTACTTTGTAGAAATGTTAACCATCATGAGATAATGTGTAAATTGCAATACCCAGGTCCGTAACTCCAAGGTCAATGTCATACTGAGAGGTCAAATGTCGAAAAAGGGTCCGAAACTTTAACGCAGTCAATAACTTACTTATTTCTGGATGGATTTTGAAATTACTTTGAAGAAATGTTAACCATCATAAAACGATGTGTCACGTGCAAACCCAGATCCGTACCTCCAAGGTCAAGGTCATACTTAGAGGTCAAAGGTAAAAAAGTGGTCCAAAACTTAAACGCAGTCAATAACTTTCTTATCTCTGGATGGATTTTGAAATTACTTGGCAGAAATGTTGGCCATCATGAGTCAATCTGCTTCACACAAAACCAAGGTCCTTACTTCCAAAGTCAAGGTCATACTTAGAGGTCAAATGTGAAAAAAGGGTCCAAACCTTAAACATGGTCAATAACTTTCTCTGGATGAATACGAAAATAGACATTCCTGTATTATAAGCAAACAGTGTATACTCTCCACACTTTGTGGCATCTGATCTGGATCTACACTGTTTACAAACAGTGTAGATCCTGATCAGATGCCAATGTCCAAGAACATGATTTCTTATGGCATCGGATCTGGGTCTTCACTGTTTGCAATCTTTTCTACACCATTTGCAAACAGTGTAGACCCTGATCAGATATCACATCCTGTGGCATCAGACCTAGGTCTACACTGTTTGCCAATGTCCCAGTATATGAGCCAAGTCCATGTTTTACAGATAATCCTCTTTACACAGCACTCTGATGTCACAAAGACAAGAAATACATGGCTATAAATAACCAGACAAATGCTATTTCTGTGGGGATCTGTGATAGTCTGGTTGACATCAGCAATATAACTTGGCTAGTACAGTGAAACTTTGATATCAGCAATATAACTTGGCTAGTACAGTGAAACTTTGATATCAGCAATATAACTTGGCTAGTACAGTGAAACTTTGATATCAGCAATATAACTTGGCTAGTACAGTGAAACTTTGATATCAGCAATATAACTTGGCTAGTACAGTGAAACTTTGATATCAGCAATATAACATGGCTAGTACAGTGAAACTTTGATATCAGCAATATAACACGGCTAGTACAGTGAAACTTTGATATCAGCAATATAACTTGGCTAGTACAGTGAAACTTTGATATCAGCAATATAACTTGGCTAGTACAGTGAAACTTTGATATCAGTAATATAACTTGGCTAGTACAGTGAAACTTCGATAACTTGAAAACGGATAATGTGTTTATTATGGCTAATTGGAACTTGATGTGGAGTCCATAGAGAATGTTTCCCATGTTTCCAGATATCCACATGTTTCGGTTAATTTATGAATGTTTGTTTGATTTTATCTTGAAAAAGTATGTTGTGTGTACTCATTAGAATCGCCTCATTGAGGTGATTCTAAGGAGTACACATAACATACATTTATTTTATAAAACAACAAACATTTATTTTTTCATGTATAAAATAAAAAGAAAATTTATTTTTATTTTTTTTATAAATACGAAAAATATTTCATCCCATGTATTGAAAAGATCAGAAATGCAAAGCACTCGTGAAACTTCCGATGTTTTCAACACATCAGATGAAATATTTTTGGTGTTCACCTAAATGAAGTATCTATCCTTTATTTATGCTCAATAATAACATGATCATATCATGTTATTTTCACAGTAACAGCCCCGACAACATTTTTCGTGCATAAAATAAAAAGAAACTCTACTTTTCTTATAAAAACCAAAAATATTTCATCTCTTTTGAAAACATCAGAAATTCACTTGTGAAACTTCTGGTGTTTTCAACACATCACATGGAATATTCTTGGTATTCACATATTTCATCGCACTTGTGAAACTGCTGATGTTTTCAAAACATAACATGGAATATTCTTTCATCGCACTTGTGAAACTTCTGATGTTTTCAACACATTAGATGAAATATTTTTTTGTATTCACCTTAAAAAAGTACATATACACCACAACCTCTTTATAGCACTATTACTGTGGTCCAAAGCAGAAACCGTGTTAGTTAAACAACCGTGTTATATCGTAACAAAAATGTATAGATTATATGGAAAAAGACCATAAAATGTATAGATTATAAAGAAAAATGACCATTTATGGTCATTTTTCTATATAATCTATGCATTTTTGGATTCATCTTGAAACCGTGTTATATGCAAAACCGTGTTATATGCAAAACCGTGTTATAAGGAACCGTGTTATAATGAGGTTGTGGTGTACTTTATTTATCCAAAAATTATCCTCGTTAACTCCTCTTTATCTATAGCTATGAATCGTAAGTATTTATCCTATCATACTGTAGAACAGATCTTTGTGATGTGGACGATTTCTTTATATCCCTGTGTGAGGACCGTGTCTTCGTCGGTGTTATCTTCTCTTGTTGAGTAATTCTGATAACACAATACCAAATGTGTAGTCTCTCATGTCTATTGTAGCCGTCCCATGGAATGCAATATTGGAAAACACTGTCAGATACTCGCAGAGACCGAAAAATGAGTACACTGAAAAAGTACAGAAAAATACAAATTACAGACAGCATACACTACAATCTCTTCATAACACTAATTTTGGGGTCCAAAGCAGAAAACACAACCTGACACCTCTAAATTTCAAAATGGACCCCTGCTATATATAAGGAGGAAGATTCCATTTGGTACAAAAAGGGTAAAACTCATGGTAATTTCATATGAAATTTATTAAATAAGACCTCCAACAGAGAATTCTTAAAAATTGCATATGAAATGATCACTTGTGTGACATTTGTTTTGCATTATGATAACACACCTGTGCGACATAGTGCATTTTTTCACATCTCCAAAATGGCTACTTTTCTGACGAAAATCCGTGATTTTCTCATTTATACTGCAAACATAGGTTGTGGGTGTTTGTTAGAACTGCCAATAAGAAAAATAATGTATACCCCTGCAAACCCCAGTTTTCTTTATATAAAGTGGGGTTCTGAGGGTGTTCATTTATGTGATAGTCACAGGACTACTTTTGTTTTCTCCACAGGAACTAGTAATAGCTTCTACAGAAAAAGCACATTTTTGCAAATGAAAAGATAATGCTTTCTGACATTGATACCCAATATTACATAGGTTACTTGACGAAAATATGATGACATTATGACCTAGATTATGATGTAATTCATGATACTGAAATTCTTTTATTCAAGAGTTGATTTAAGGACACAAAAATGATTCTGAAAGAGATGGCTCCTCTACATGTGTATCCAGCCCCCTTAAACACAGCCTGATCTCTTTACAGTTCACATATCATATGGTTCATCATTGTTTTCTTCACTGTAAAGCAAGCCCTCTCCAATCAGGGTCTACTCTGAAAGAAAAGAATTTGCTTCGTAGAAACAAATTCTTGCCTTCAAAGTAGACCCCTTCTAATAAAGGAGACAAAAATGTTTCTGAAAGCAATGACTCCCCTATATGTGTATCCAGTCTCCTTAAACACAGCCAGATCTCCTTACACAATTCACCAATTAACTGTTTGAATCCCTGTAAAACAAGACCCTCCCCAAATGGTGATCTAATCTTAAAGAAAAGAATTTGCTTCATAGAAGCAAATTCTTTTCATCAAGAGTAGACCCCTAATGATTATTTAAAGGAGACAAAAAATGTTTCTGAAATTGATGACTCCCTAACAAGCGTATCCACTCTCCATAGACGCAGCCAGATCTCCTTTTAGTTACTTACCATATGGTTCACAATACCAGTTATGCCTGAAGTACAGGTATGTTGCTAAGAGGAAACAGCTTATGTTAAATAATGCCAAGGTCTTCTTATACTTGTAAGATAAATTGTCCTGAAAAATAGAAATAAAATGCCCTATTTGCAGTTGCAAACAATATATGGTGAAGCCGGAGTGAATTCATTTAAGAAATGAATGTAATTTATTTTATGTTCATTGAAGTATGAACAACATCTGGTCATGAGCAAAGTAAGTGAACCACACAGGGTTCACTTTAACTTTGCTTGTGACCCGATGTTGTTCATAATCCGATGAACATAATTACCTTTGTTACTTATAATTACATTATTTATTTAACCCTTATCTAGCTGTTCACGACAACCCCTATATTTGCAAACAGTGTAGATCCAGATCAGGTGGCTTCTGAAGAAGCCACCTGATCAGGATCTACACTGTCTGACATTCAGTTTATGAATTTGTAGCAATAAATTACATCAAGTAATTTGATTGGTTGACAGACAGAAATGGGTGTGGCTTAAATGAATATTCAGCAAGATAAGGGTTAATGTCCAAAATGGTTTTTGGCAAACAGTTTTGATAGAACTATGATTTAACAATAGTAATTACAGAAAACAATTCATGCTACATGTACGGACGGTAGAGTAGGGAAGATTTTTACCCACCAGATAAAACAAGGCTAATGTCGATGTAGCCTTGGATGTGTCTATATGGGCTTTCTCTGTGGGTGTTTGTGTTTGAGTTTAAGTCTGGAGAAGCCTGGGGTCAAACCCACAACCCCTGGTTTATAAGGCAAGTAGCATAGCCACTACACCACAGAGGCTTCTATAGGTTTTTTTTTTAGTAAATGCACTGAGCATATATTTTCAGTAATTCCTATTAACAACATGTGTTGATCATGACAAAACACAGTATGGAAATCCACCTAAACCCCTTTTTAACATTGTTCATTAGAAAATGTTTTTTAATATAACACTGTTTAACCATTTTTGTACCCAATGGAATCTTCTTCCTTATATAATATATATAGCAGGAGTTCATTTAAAAATTTAGGGTTGTCAGGTTGTGTTTTCTTCAAAATCTGTTTGGAAAATGGCTGAACATTTTGCAAAAAGAGTGGGCCCTGATCAGATGCCACGTTCTGTGGCATCTGATCTGGACCTGCACTGTTTGCAAACTACACGTTTTGGGGGTTCGGGTAAAAATTGGGTTAAAGCTGGATGATCCCAAGTCCTCTGTTTTACAATGAAGTCTACAGAAGCGTCCATGATGTAGTGGTTAAAATACTTGCCTCATAAACCAGGAGGATTGGGTTCTATTCCAGGCTTCTCGAGACTTTTTTGGATGAGTCTTTAACCCATTTTCGTACCTGAAACCCCAAAACGGGTAATTGGCAAACAGTGCAGGCGCAGATCAGACGCCGCAGAATGCGGCGTCTGATCAGGGCCTACACTGTTTGCAAAAACTTCAGCTATTTTCCAAACAAATTTTGAAGGAAACACAACCTGAAACACCTAAATTTTGAAATGGACTCCTGCTATATACATGTACAATGTCATGTATAAGGAGGAAGATTCTATTTGGTACAAAAAGGGTTAAACCAAGGCCTTATCTCCATATGACCTTTTTTGTTGGTGGGATTTAAAAGTCACACACACATAACAATGTAATCTAACAGCATGAGAAAATTAATGACAGTTTTACAACTCACCTGTGGAAGCCTCTGTGGTTTAGTGGTTACGCTACTCGCCTTGTAAATCAGGGGTCACAGGATTGATCCCGGGCTTCTCCAGACTTTCGGATGAGTCTTTAAACAGAGGTCCCATCTCTGTATGACCTTAGCTGATGGTGGGATGTAAAACTAACACTCAATCACTCACAACTCACCTGTGGTTCTTTTCTAAGTCCTGTGCTGTCTCTGACCCACTTACACAAGTAACAAGTTAAAGCCATATAACACTGGGAACATATTATAAATAGTATGAATGACCCTTCATGGACAGCTAAAAGAAAAAGGAAAATTACATGTATAAACATTTAAGAGGAATGGGAACACCTGCCAGATTTTTCCGCTATTTTTCTAAGGGAGACAACTTTCGTGACTTGTTGTTCCCTGTTCTATACGACCTGACCCACTGAAAAATGGGTTGACTCTTAAAGGAAAAAATTTGCTCTTTCCCTATTGACATGGATGACAAAAATACTTTGGTAAGAGTTTCTTCCCCTGAAGGTGTATCCATTCCCCTTAAGGTTCCTCAATACATTTGCACAAGAAAAATATAGGTGTGAGATTTGCATGTTATTTTTTCCCAAAATATGATCCTGATTTCCTTTTAAAGTGCCTGTCCTAGAAGAAAAAGGTCTGGGGATACTAACGGTTATTACAGCAAGTACTTTCTTGCATTAGCTACATCTCTGTGCCTTTGAAAATAAATGCAATTCTGTATTTTCACTTTCACCAGGAAAAAAATGAAACTGCTTTCTAGCCTTTTTATAAGTTACTAAAACAGCTGCAGATCAATAGTTCACATCAAATACTAGCGACTCGGACCAAGCTTTCTATCAAAAAGCCTACCTAAATTGAAAACCAGAAAAAAAAACTTTGACATGTTTTTCTTCATGGGCGCCGCCATCTTCTTTTTTGTGGTAAAACTGAATGCTCAGAATGCTCATCATTTATGCATTCCACATTTAATTTTGCCCATCATCAATGAATATACCTTGAAAATTCAGCTATGTAGCCTTCTCCCTGCATACAGCATTATGACATCGCCTATCTTGGAAGCCTGTCATCACTAATAAATTATTGTAGCTGTCAAATTGAGGAGATAACCATCTTGCCAACTAAAATTGTATTCATAAGCCTTGGAACTAATTTCCCAAAAATAACAATGGTACACCATTATTTTTCATTTAAAATGTCATATTCATATTTGAAACTGTCTAGCAACTAATTTCAGGTATTTTCTAACATAATTTGTTTGTTACTTTATGAAAAGTATGCATTCATTTTCCGAACTATTTTTTATGTGTGACATTGTCCTGATTGTGTTGTTCGGTCCAGCTGCAAGTAAACACATTGAAAAAAAATACAATTTTCAAGCTTTTTTCATCAAAACATATTACATGTATTGGGCTTCTGTGAGTTTTAACCAGCCTACACATTGGTAAGTAGGTGACACAACAGATCATTTAATAGATTGATAAATATTTATAATATAACCTTTGTGTTGTCCAGAAGTTCAACTGTCAAAAAATCACTGATTTGTTTATGGTGGCTCATGTGAACCAATGTAACAAACCAATGGGTAAAAATCATTTCTATACCATTGCAGTTATTGGCAGTTGCACAAAGTTTCTGGTGCTGAACAGGCTGCTTTCAGTCCTTCAGTTCAAATATGGGGATAGACTGTTGGCTTCTCTTAATTTCATTTTTTTTGTTTCTGATTTATTAAGTATCAAATCACCCATCCTGTAAACACAATCAGTTACACAGTGAAACTTTGGTGCAGTGATTGCATGAATTGTTATAAATTGCATGACTGAAATATATTAAATGGATAACTGAAAGCACCAAAGAAGGGCAATCATTTTACAAGCTAAATGCAAGAGATTTCAACACCTCAACCCAATCAATGAGCTTGTTGCCAAATTGGTAGAGCTGGTCATTTTTGGCTACCATACACTGAATTTAAAATAGTACCAGGTGAGATAATTACATTTTTTTAATTTTTGGGAATCATTAATTTTCAGTACTATTTAGGTATTTTACTTGAAATTCCTCTGTTGCAGTACCTAAAGGCAACCTTGAGCCACATTTCTATGATAGTATTGTACACATTGTGGTCCTGTGGACTGAGATATCATTTTTTTGAAAAACCAAGGAAAAATGCAATAAAATTCTAAAATGGTGACTTTCGAATAAAAATCTTTGGCTTCCATATTCTTACATTTACATGGACTACCATCTGATGAAAAATCTTTTTGGGTAATTATTTGCAAATATGATTTTTCAGTACCTCAAATATAGCTAAGTAACTGTATTGAGGAACCTTAAGCAGTGGAAAATGAAAATGTATCTGCAGCAAAGACACAAATCAGTATGCACATGTGTGCAGATGTGCAGGCTGATCAGAGTTTATGTCCATGTGTTTTATGGATACATTAGTAGCAACTTAGATTGGCAGGCATTCAGGTGATGTCAATACATTTCAAATAAGCTGAGACCACAAGAAGATTCGGGAGTGACATTTGCATGCTTTTTAAAAGTGAAATATATGTTAATGGCCATGTTCAGGCCATCCTTAAAAAAAATTCGTTTGCTGTGCTCCTACCTATCATGTGTGAGGTGGGTAGGAAGGTAGGTATTTTTATTTATTTTTTTTTTAGATCTGAAAAGATATTTGGCCCTCAAAGCACCATACAACAACCGGAAACAACATTTCAAACACTTATTTTCTGATTTTTCAGAGAAGATCAGGCTTGACATTCCATTTGAATGGTCTGCCTAAAAACAAGAATGTCCTCATCTTGAAATTTGGCTTAATTTGTTAAATGAGTTTAATCCGGATTTCAAAAAAAAAAAATCTTTTCCTCAAAATGATAATAAAATTTTTTAGGTAGGGGCAATCTGTGTGGATAGGTAGGAGCACAGCAAACAAAGATTTTTTTAAGGATGGCCTCACAATACCTATGTTAACGTTACAACTGAATTCACAAAGATTCACAAAGCGTATTACCGGTAACTGGGTGTAAACTGAAAGTTTGCCCCTGGAAAACAGCTTGGAAAGTTACTTTATCAAATGGTTCACTTGAAATATGCATTTAAATAATATCCACAGTTGATAAAGCTTGTCTGGCAAGGCGTGCTTTATGTTGCATTTGTGCTAAAGTGATATCATCATCTGAATGATTTGACAATGTGTGTGACGTAATTTCTGTCACACATTAATAATGCTTAGCTAATTGACTTTTAACAAAGAAAGAATATATGTTCGTATCAAGGATACTTCAAACTCACAAACAGTGAAAAATAAAAATCGTATATTCACTGTTTGTAACAGTGAAGATATTGATTTAGATTTCACTGAGAAATCTCTATCATTCATTGAAACGCATGTAAGGAATGAAGTTACTCACCTAAATTTTCGCTAGACGAGACACTTGTTAAGGTTACAAGCACAAAATTCTCTATACAGTGCAACAGAATTGCTAATTTCACCAAGAATTTGTAAGTGGTATCATGGGTCCCTGAAAAGAAAATTACAATTGTACTTTAACGTAGCCCTTGACCTGCTGAACACAACAACCCTTATCTTTGTAAACAGTGTCGAAGACCTTGATCAGACCTCACTGAGTTGGGTCTACACTGCTTGCCAATGACCCGTTTTGTACCCTGGGCACATAGTGATCTATGAATGCAATATACACATCGTAGGAAAACGTACTATATTCAATTCAAGCCCAAGCCTAGCAGGTGAACCCAAGTCCAGATTTTACAGATACCCTTCTTATCACAGTGACAAGAAATGTGAAGCTATAAATCACCGTTACCTGGATTTCGCACAACTGATAAACCACAACTTCATTCTAACATGGTTAATTATACCCGCTTTTTCAAAGAAAAATCGGGTATATTGTTTTCGTACCACAGTTCACTCCGGCGTCAGTCCGTCCGTCCATCGTTTCTTGTGATTGGATCTCCTCTGCAACCACTGAAGTTACACTTTTGAAACTTTGCATGTGGATAGTACATGGAATGTAGATGGCAGTGGGCAACTTTTTTGTGACCTTGACCTCAACATGACCCCAAGGTCAAAGGTCAAAAATTATGATTTGCCATATCTCCTAAACTATTGGAGTTACACTTCTGAAACTTTGCTTACTGGATGGTCCTTGGAATATAGAATATGTCAGGTTACTTTTAGTGTGACCTTGACCCCAAGTCAAAGGTAAAAAAGTATTATTTTGCCATATCTTCTAAACTATAAGAGTTACACTTCTGAAACTTTGGTTATTGGATGGCCCTTGGAATATAGAATAAATTTGTATACTTTTGGTGTGACCTTGACCTCAACATGACTCCAAGGTCAAAGGTCAAAAATTATGATTTGCCATATCTCCTAAACTATTGGAGTTACACTTCTGAAACTTTGCTTATTGGATGGCCCTTGGAATATAGAATATGTTGGGCTACTTTTGGTGTGACCTCGACCCCAAGGTTAAAGGTCAAAAAGTGTGACTTTGCAATATCTTCTAAACTATTGGAGTTATACTTCTGAAACTTGGTTATTGGATGGCTGTTGGAATATAGAATAAATTAGGATACTTTAGGTGGACCTTAACATAACCCCAAGGTCAAAGGTCAAAACGTATGACTTTGCCATATCTTCTAAACTATAAGAGTTACACTTCTGAAACTTTGCTAATCAGTTAGAATGTTCTTTGCAACTTTTTTTAACTTATATGTAGTTTTGGCTAGCTAATACATAGTCATTAGAGTTATTCATAGAAAAAGCGGGTATTTGCGATGGTATACCATCGACTGCATATCTAGTTATAACATAGTTTTGGATATAACACGGTTTCAGGATGGATAAAAAAATGTACAGATTACATAGAAAATGTTTTCTACATAATCTATAGAGTTTATACGGATATAACACGGTTGTTGAACTAACACGGTTTCTGCTTTGGACCTGTTTAATAGTGTTTTATCATGTGACGTTGGCTCATATCTGAGAATGTTATAACATTGTGTAATAAATTTGGTAATCCACTAGTGGATTAAATATGCAAATTAGTAAGATATGTCCCGCAATGTTACGTGTACAACGTCCTTAACAACACCATGTTTATTTATGGTGGAATATTGCCAATATTTGAAAAAAAATCTTGGAAAAAAATGTGTTTAAATGTCAAATGATAAACAGAACCTTGCATTCGTGCTCATGTATTATTAAATTTATTAAACTTGTTGAGGAAAAGGCATAAAATGCTCGCGAAGCCTCACGATGCATTGGAAAACAGTGCAAACCCTGATCAGACCACTCCTTCTTCACCATTTGCTTAGGCCTGTCTGTCCCAACACTTTGGATCATTATGCTACATACCCATATGAACTTGGTTGAACCAGTTATAGTACCCTATAGCATAGAAGAACCTTGGAGCTGCATGAAGAGTTATGCATATTCGCCATACATATCGCTGAGGGGTAAACCCACCAATAGCTGCACTGATAGAAGGCAGGAAGTTAAAGACCTGAAAAACAGGAAAAAATAAACCCAAATGGGTTAGATTTGCTTATGGATCTTTACTTAATTTGCATGAATTTGCCTATCCTATAAGCTCCCCTGGAGCCTTTGGCTCTGGTGAACTTAAAAGGTTGATGGGGCCGTCATAGAGTCTGAGGCCTGACCTGTTGGCGTGCAGTTAAAGCAGGAAGCAAAGTTATCAACTATGATTGGGTTAGCTACCATACATGCAGTCTGTCGTATGGCATTGTTGTACAAAAGCGCTTTATATTGAAGAACAAAGTATGAAATTAAATCACTAAATAAATTTTCTGTTCACTTGCTGTTTGCATAAAAAATATGGATTTAATATCTTTTTAGGTTTAGTTGATACATGTATTTGCTTTATCTAATTGAAAAGTTAGACTAATTACAAGCATATGAAAAACGACTAACGAACTGAATCATGTTTTGTGGAAGATGGGGTTGCGATGCAAGATAGCTCAGACTCTTTTGCATGCCACTCACAAGAACCTATGAATAGGCCTAGGCTCAGCCCCCACCCACCAAATCAAAGTACTGAAAGTACTGAGGAAAGTTGATTTATGAGGAATTATTATTATATAACAATGTTAGTCGTAAATCAAGCAGTTATCTAGATATTTTGTTGAAAAAATATAGACTAACTTCCCATATCACAGGTCCTGGTGTGTGAATGACATTTGACGTGTCACCTGTAACAATTCTGATTCTGGTTCTGATTTGACAAGGTCCAAAAATTCGACAAAGAAAAAATGATTCATCGTTTGTTTTGAGTTTAACGACAGGTCAACCCTAGTGGATCATTTTTGTCTTCTCCAAGAGAAAGGGAGAGACAGTAGAGAAGATGATTTGTTTGTCTTTTTGTTTGATTTGAGGTTTAACGTCCCCGTCGACACTGTAAATGTCATTTTGGAGACGTTGCTTCCAATTTGTGGGACTTTTATCCGACATTGAGATGAAATGACATCTCAAGCCCTGCCGCCCAATGAAACCAATAGGGTTCATAAGCATGGACGGGCCGACTCGCACCGCTTTGCCTGGGCAGGCTTAGATCCTCTAAACAGTTTATCAGTACTCGTGTGCGGGTCGGTTTCAGCTCTGCGTGGAAGGATAATGCAGCCCATATATTTCTTCAAGCCCCGATGTGCAGGGCCGTTGTAGAAAAGATGAAAGTGGGGGACAGAGGAGAAAGAGGAAAATCAATGGAAGTGTAGGAACAGAAGAAATATCAACACTCCCTCACTCTACCGTTACCTGCTGCAAGGACAGCAGGTGTTGCCCAACTGTTAGTCAATATCAGCTGGACTCCCCAGTGACACATTGCCTCACTCAACTACCCCCACGAAGAAAATACGGAAGAAAGAATGATAAACGTGCCTGCCAATTTCTTCATCGTCCAACCATAAATTTCTAAATTAGCTCAGTACATATCTGCTAAAAATCTTACAGAGAAGTTCTCCTAACGGGAGACCCCGCCCACAGGGGCTTGAAGAAATATATGGGCTGCATGATGCTTCCTCGCAGAGCTGAATCCAACCCGCACACTAGTACTGGTAAACCGCTTAGAGGATCTAAGCCTGTCCAGGAACCGCGGTGCGAGGCGGACCGTCCATGCTAATAATCTTTATTGGTTTCATTGGGCGACAGGGCTTGAGATGTCATTTCATCTCAATGTCGGGTAAAAGTCCCATAAAATTGGGAGCAAGTCTCCAAAATGACCTTTACAGTGTTGATGGGGACGTTAAACCTCAAATCAATCAATCAATCTCCTAGCGGGCACATGACGTCTTAGCAACGTCACATCAACGTCGCATTGATACGATGATGCACATAGGTTGTGCAGCCGGTTGAAGCTATGTTCCTTGGGGCGTCGGGACATGAAAAGGAGAATAACTTGAAAAAAATATCATTTTTAAACCATTTGATTTAGACATTATAACTCTGGTCAGACACCGCGTTTACCCAAGGCGAATTAAAATACGTTTATTCCCACCTGTACGGGGTCCTTAAAACATTAACCCATAAATGTCAATTATTTCAATACTGTGACATTTTGAAACAGTTAAGATAGATTAGAGGCCACAGAATGTTGCGTCTGATCGGTTTCTTCACTATTTGCTAAATTAAACAACACGTGTTTTGTAATATTAGGGCTCACGAAAGCAGGCAAATTCTAGGTCAGTAAAGGGTCATTTAGTTGGTCACTGATATGCTAACCCTTTTAACCCTGTAGACCGGTGCAGTCGCCGAGGTAGAAATACACTGTATCTATGCAAACCTTGTAGATCCTGATAAGACGGCACGTAGCTAGAACGTCTCGCCAGAATCTACATGTACAGTGTTTGTCATCCTGTCAGTGAGCTAATCAGAAATCCTTTTCTATAAGAATATATTTAAAGCGAGAAGAGTCCTGTTTAGAAACTCAGGGATGAAAGAGTAAAACATAAATATCACCGAAAAGCGCGTAGGAAAATAGTTCCAGAGTACTGTTTTCTTTTCAGAATTTGTCTTTTTGTGCCAGTTTATAGTCAATCCGCATAAAGTCTCGAAAACTGAAATATTTTGAAAGACCTTCCATGCGGGGCCGGCCTGCAAAATTAATTTTCAAGAGTTCATTTGGACTATTTTATGCAGCGTACGAACAACGGAAGTGGAGCAACGCGGTCCAGTACCGGAAGTAGAAATGTAGTGACAAAGAAACTTGATTTAAAAAATCAACTTTCAAAAAACAACCGAGCCCACAAACCATGATGATTAGCTTTGGTTTTTTTAATTTACCAATTTGTGACCTGTTCGACCAGGTACGGATACTTAGGCAAACTCTGTAGATCAAGATTGCGTCTTACTATTCTCTGACTCTGTAGGACAGTGTACCCAAAGACTGGTCTCATTTGGTCAGTTTATATCTACGAGGTAGCACTCTAAAATGAACAAGACAAGCAGCTTTTGCAAAATGTACAAAATCAGTGAAAGAGAAGTGATCTAATTTTTATATAAAAAAGGATATCCATAATCCTCCTGATGACCAACCCGATGAACCATTTTGACTAAAGTTTTTAAGCAGAAACTAGCCTGTTTTAGTCACACACATTTCTGACTAACAAACAATCGGATACTTGGTATGATGTATTCATTTAAATCACCAACAACAAGGCAAACAGTCAGTACAAGCAGTGAAGATCCCGGACCATCTATGAAAATTGTATAAAAATTAAAAAAGACAATAAAATCGTTCTTATTTCAAATTATTCTCCTAAACTTGGCCATGCTATCTGTTTACATAGCATTAAAGCATGTATATGTCTGAATATACAATGCTCATGGTATAACTGGTGATATAGTTTGTTTTCGGTTATGAGAATTTGTTTTCGGTAATTTCCGGTAAAAGTTTGTTTTCGGCTTTCCTAAATACTGTACTTAGGCCTATAGATGAGTTTAGGACGCCACAGGTCGCTAAGGAAATGCTATCCCAGGATTCAGTATTTTGTCGCATGCCCAGTTTATGTGGCAAAAGATAACCGTTGTTCAGACTGATCCGATAGCAGTTATTAATTTCTTTGAATTTGACAATTTTAAATAGATGATGATGATGATGATGATGATTTCATGTTTAACGACGCGTCAACCCTCTTTGCGGGTCATAAGCGTCAAACAGTTAATGGTTAAACGGCATGAAGAATTATGAGGATATTAAAAGTAAAAAGTCAGAATGATAATGTATAAAAATCTGGAACAGTTAGATTTTATGAAAAAGTCCAATTTCTTTTAAGAATAAAATAATATTATCAACAGGTACATCTTGAAACAGTTGTACAATTTTAAGTAGAGTGTAAGGTAAAGGTGATGTATGTCTTCCGTCAGTGGCGTCCAACTGATATTGGCTGACAGTTGGGTAAGACCTGTTAGCTTTGCAGCAGTTAAGGGTAGAAGAAAGTGCTCTTATTCCTTCTGTTTCTACACTTCCATTCATTTTCCTCTTTCTTCTCTGTCCTTTACTTTAACCTACGATCTCTTCTATATTTTTCTCCCTTTCTCTGGGAGACGAGACAAAATTACCCACATGTGTTGACGTGTTGTTAAACCCAAAACAATTAATAATCGAATAACTGACAATGGTTGTGTCATGTTGCGCTAATCGCAAGGCAAACGATGCGACAGTGAAGATGATTGGTTGTTTGAATTGTGGTTTTATGTCCTTGTCAACACTATTTAGGTCATTTTGGAGACGTTGCTACCAGTTTTGACGGACTTTTACCTGACAATAAGATGAAGTGACATCTCGAGCCCTGCTGCCTAATGAAACTTAAAGTCTTATATGCATTTGACGATCTGACTCATATCACTTTGCCTGGGCAATCTTAGTCCATCTAAGTGGTTTACCAATACCCATGTGTGGTCAGTTTCAGCTCTGCGTGGAAGCACCTGCAGCCCAATCTATTTCTCCAAGCCCCAGTGGGCGGGGGCGAGACAGTGAAGATGAATCGAAGGATTGCCAACATGACAGATTCAGCATGTGGGTGAGCTGAAACCGACCCGCACACGAGTACTGGTAAACCGCTTAGAGAATCTAAGCCCGCCCAGGCAAAGCGGTGCGAGTCGGCCCGTCCATGCTAATAAACCCTTTTGGTTTCATTGGACGGCAGGGCTTGAGTTATCATTTCATCCCAAAGTCCGTTAAAAGTCACACAAAATTGAAAGCAATGTATACAAAATGACCTTTACGGTGTTGACGGGGACGGTAAACCTCAAATCAAACAAATCAACATATGTGATTCGCTGTGACCCCCGTCCATCGAGGCTTGAAAAAATAGATGGGCTGCATGATGCTTCCACGCAAAGCTGAAACCAATGCACACAAGTACTGGTAAACCAACTTGAGGATCTAAGACAGCCCAGATAAAACGGTGCGAATCGGACTGTCCATGCTTATAAACCCTATTGGTTTCATTGGAATGTCATTTCATCTCAATATCGGTTAAAAGCCCCACAGAATTGGTAGCAACGTCTCAAAAATGACCTATACAGTGTTCAGCGGGGCGTTAAATCACAAAACGAACAAACACATCAGCATCCCCGTTAACACTATTTGGGTCATTTTTGAGATGTTGCTTGCTATACCCACATTGAGATTAAATAAAATCTCAAGCCTTGCCGCCAAATAAAAAAGATGTGGTTTATTGTGGTTTACCAGTACTTCACCCCTCCCGCCCAATGAAAGCAAAAGTGTTTATAAGCATGGACAGTCCTACTCGCACTGCTTTGCCTGGGCAGGCTTAGATCCTCTAAGCGGTTTACCAGAACTCGTGTGCGGGTCGGTTTCAGCTCTGCGTGGAAGCATCATGCAGCCCATATATTTCTTCAAGTCCTGATGAGCGGGGGCGCTGAAATGCAGTATAAAAGTCTATGAATGTTGTGGATGAAATGACAAACACTATGGTTAAAAAATCTTATTTTTCCTTACTTTACTGTACACACATGCGCTCAATTGATTACTTTTTGCCACACAAGACTGCGCATGCGCAGCGAAACCAAGGAAGTTAATCAGCCTAAACTCATCTATAAGTCCAAGGCCATATCACAGATCCTGATGATTGAATATCATTTGACTTATCACTAAAATTAATTCTGAGTTTGAATACCAGCATACCCCACCCATTGAATTTCCATTGTTACAACAAATTTTACCCTGCAATGTGTTGCAGTTGAAGCCTTGAAGTTATATAAAATGGACCAGATAACTGCAAATAATGTTCCAAATGCTGGAAAAGACATCACCACATATCCTAAACGGCTAACGGACAGGGAAAACAACGTATTTTTGTCCGACATGTTGACACCGGAAGTTAAATTTAGCCTATTTTGATTAGGCGAACAATGAGTGCGTCGTTTTCTGGAAAATTACAGAGGGAAATAAGACAGTTCATCAACAAGACAATACCGATGCACACGGTTCCGGGTCGTTTCGCCCGTGGGTCGTTTCGCCGGGTCGTTCGCCCTGAGTCGTTTCGCCCTGATTTTGGGGGGTGGGTCGTTTCGCCCTTACCTGATGAGTCGTTTCGCCCATGAGTCGTTTCGCCCGTGGGTCGTTTCGCCGCAATTATATTTTAAGGGAGTGACAAACGGAATGGATGAGTAAATGGACAGATGGATGAATAAATGAATGAATAAATGTGTGAATGGAGTTGTGCGTTGGTAGATGGACGGATGTACGGATGAACGGACGGCATTTTTAATATACGGAGATAGATAAGTTAATGAATGAATGGATGCATGGGGAGTATTGGTAGCTGGACAAACGGAAATGAATGAATGAATGAAGTGATGCTTGTGTAGATGGGCGGACCGTTTCTAACGAGCACCTGAGCAGAAATTTGAAAAATATAAGAATCTTTGATCAGAACATTTTTGATTTTTTTATTTGGTGGTAGAATTTGCCAGTATTTCAATAAGCATGTTTTCGTAATGCAAACTGTTAACAGACGAGTACGATAACACAGCCGTGCGACATAGTGCAGGTTTTCACATCTCGAAAATGACTACTTTTATTTTTACTTTTTTTTTTATGAAAAGCTGTGTTATTTTTTCTTATATATACTGCGAACATATGTTTAGGCGGTTCTAACCAGTACCCACAACCTTTGTCTTGTAGCAGAAATAACAAAAATAATGTGTACCGCAATAAACCCCAGTTTTCGCCATATAAGGTGGTGTTTAGGGGGTGTTCATTCCACGGACTTGTTAATGTGATGCTATAGTTTCATTTCATGCTTTGTTATATATTTATAATGTAAAATATGTGTTTTGTTACGCATAAAATTATGGGAAAAATGACAAGAAAGTATAAAACGTTATGTTTCTATTCCTACTAAGGTTGAGCTACAGTAGAGTAGAAGTAAAACAAAGATCAGGAATTGATACAATTAACTTACTCCACCCATAAAAGACACCAAAGGGAAAGAAATACAAACATTAAGCGACCAGACCATAATGGAAACCTAAACAAAGGAAGGCCATAAGGACAGTTACTTTCCCACAAAATGGCCATATGGCCATCCAAAACCAAAAGACACAAGTGATACACACAGTAAGTAACAAACAACAACATAAATAAATCGCCACAGAAGAGCCGCCTTGGAACGGTCAGTGGAAGATTTCCACTGGGGGGCTTAAATCGATTTTACGTGGCCACAATCCTCGCCCTTACTTCCGTCGCGATTTAGACAAATAATTTGTTCAGTCCGCATGAAGGCCTCCTAACTCATCAGTGCAACATCTCCGTGAACACAAAAATCAAAGAACCACAGAGGTGAGACAACGGTGAGGACTCGACAGCAAGAAACCACTGAAATGCTGGAGCAAAAGAAAACCAACAGTTAGACTCCGATGAGCCCGACCAGAGACAGAGCATGTAGAGTCTGTATAAAAATTAAACCAACTTTTTACACATGACACTTAATGTGTAATATTAATTATTACTCTTTAGTGACATTTTGTTACATTTCATTCAGACACCACTGTTTAAAAATATTTTGTTTTTTGAAATTGAGGTTTAACGTCCCCGTCAACACAATTAACGTAATAATGTAACCAGTTATATCACGTCACTATTTGTGCAGAAAGAGCAACTGATAAGTAAATAAAATATCATATTAGCAAGTCTATGCAATAACGTCCCCCTAAACACAACTTTATACAGTGAAAAATGGGTATACTTTATTTCTCTTATTTCTGATTCTAGAACATAGACAATTAGACTGTTCTAATCCAAAATCTATGTTTTTAACCCCATTTTATTGCAAAGACTTGTTAACCTTATGTGAGCTCGAATATCTTTCTCAAAAAGGTGGTAGCGCAGTTGCTCAAACCTGAAGTAGAAGCCGTCAGAAGGTCGTCCAGCTGACCAAACGAGGGCAAAACCATGTTTTCCGGAACTCCCAATACCCCCATCAATCCCTTTACATACCAGAAACAAGCATAACCTCAATCATCAGGGCTTGAAAAAAATAAGGGCAAACCGACCCACCTGATCAGGGCGAAACGACCCACGGGCAAAACGACCAAGGATGAAACGACTCAGGGCGAAACGACCCACGGGCGAAACGACCAAGGGCGAAACGACTCAGGGAGAAACGACCCACGGGCGAAACGACTCATGGGCGAAACGAAAGGAAGCGTGGAGGCGAACCGTCAACAAGCATGTGAACGATCACTGGGTCAACCGAATACGTCACAACACACCGTTGTATTCGAGTTTAAAATACCTACATGCGGGCGATTATTACTATGGTCGTCGACACCCTGTGGTGCGGACAATTGGCAACGCTCGGGAAAATCCACGTATCTGTACAAAGCTGAAGCTGGTGACGGGAACATATATCCTCCAAAGTAACCGAGCCATGTTTAACCAAAACAGAATAGACTCTACATGCCTAATGTGTAAAGAGGGAGACGAGACAGTCGAACATTTCTTGCTTAACTGCATGGCTTTGAGTAGTCTTAGACAACCCATTATAGACATTATTACTGATACCTGTGCTAGTTTGCTTAGTCAGCCTACTAACAATCAAGATGGACTGCTTCAGCTAATACTAGACTCTAGTGCTTATAGTAAATCCACCCCCACGAGTGACTCACACTTATTAGAAAAAATAGAATTCCACAGTAGACGTTTGTGTCATACGTTGTACACTGTGAGAGATACAAGAGACTGGCACTTATCCCACAAAGATCTAGAAAAAGAAAGCAAAAGATACTCCAATCTACTGAGGTTGTCCAAGCCACAACATAGCAGGTATCCAGATTCTTATCCAGTTTTTAGCCCAGAACAGAACTTTTAATATGAACTCTTAATGTGATTTTATGAACATTATAAGTAACTGAACTTTTTATAAATGTGGCTTTTAATCTTAAAGGCATTTATTCTGTAACAGTAGAACACACCGTGTGTCATAATTGTTTTATTGCCACCCTGTGATAT
The DNA here is from genome assembly GCA_963580285.1 of Lucinisca nassula. Classification (NCBI taxonomy): domain Eukaryota; kingdom Metazoa; phylum Mollusca; class Bivalvia; order Lucinida; family Lucinidae; genus Lucinisca; species Lucinisca nassula. Next base: position 67,825,481 of record OY757015.1, read on the forward strand.
ACTGACTATAGCAGATCAAAGGTGGCCCTTAATAGGGTGATTAGTAGCTCTTGTTGTATCCCCTGACTGAGGCACTTAAGAGGAAAATCAATAACGTACACCAGTCAACAGTAATTTATTGATTTTCCCCAAGGAGGCCCCTTACCTGTTGAAGACAGAGGACTTCTCCCCAGTCAGCTCTGAGGGCTACATAATATTATGTAATGAAATGATAGTCCTCAATAATCAAGAATAAATGCCTTTAAACTGTACATAGAGACTTTATAAAGTGTAGTTAACCCAATCACGGTTGGCAACTTTGCTTCCCTCTTTAATTGCACGCCGGTGGGTCAGGCCTCAGATTCTATGACGGCTCCAACGTAAAGGCTTATTGAAAATTAAAGAGATAATGTTGGTTGGTGCCTGATGCTCTGTCTCTGGTCGGGCTCATCGGAGTCTAACTGTTGGTTTTCTTTTGCTCCAGCATTTCAGTGGTTTCTTGCTGTCGAGTCCTCAACGTTGTCTCACCTCTGTGGTTCTTTGATTTCTGTGTTCACGGAGATGTTGCACTGATGAGTTAGGAGGCCTTCATGCGGACTGAACAAATTATTTGTCTAAATCGCGACGGAAGTAAGGGCGAGGATTGTGGCCACGTAAAATCGATTTAAGCCCCCCCCCCCCAGTGGAAATCTTCCACTGACCGTTCCAAGGCGGCTCTTCTGTGGCGATTTATTTATGTTGTTGTTTGTTACTTACTGTGTGTATCACTTGTGTCTTTTAATTTTGGATGGCCATATGGCCATTTTGTGGGAAAGTAACTGTCCATATGGCCTTCCTTTGTTTAGGTTTTCATTATGGTCTGGTCGCTTAATGTTTGTATTTCTTTCCCTTTGGTGTCGTTTATGGATGGAGTAAGTTAATTGTATCAATTCCTGATCTTTGTTTTACTTCTACTTTAAATAGGGTGGTGGACTATCAACCATTTTAGACGTGACAACGGTACTCCAGCGAATTGGAGTTGTGCCAGGATTGGCAGAATATCTATCAAGATACAAGATACAAGATATGGCCGCGATGTAATGTCTGGGATATAGGGTTCGCCGGCGTGACGTCACTGCCCGTAGCAACCGATAGGCCGCCATTTTTGAGGTGAAAACAATAACAGAGGGACCGGCAATTACCCTTTAGATCGCTATCAATTACATTGAATAAAATCGTTTTTTTTTAACCTGAAAATGCATGTTACTGTAAGTAAAAATGATTAAAAGTAAAGAATAACGAGGCGGGAAATTTCCATTTGGTGAAATAACAGCTGCCTGATAACCGATGTCTACGGACTAGTGTCAAGTGTTGTGTATTCGGAGGTGTCATGGACTCGGGAAATATACTCTATCTAAGTGTCAAGGTAGGTTTGACATTCTGTTTATTGTCAAAATAACACAGATCAGATTGCTAAGAGGAGCTGTCTGATCTGAGTCCACACTGTTTGTCTGTAAAAAATCGTTGACTGCCGGTAGCTTTAAGTCATTTCTGCAAACAGTGTGGACCCAGATCAGACTGCTCATCTGATCTGGGTCCATACTGTTTGCATGTCATATGTCATTTCTGCAAATTGTGTGAACCCAGATCCGAGGTTATGCCAAGGCTAGGGGGACAGGCTAGTTTGTTAGTTCATTTACAAGGCACACATTCTAAAGACCTTGTTGTTGTTTTGACCTTTAGATCAGAGGCATTCATTTTAGGACCCCTGTTCATCTTCTTTAGCACACCCAGTAAGGAGGTGTTTTTTTCTACACTTTAAAGTTAATTACAATCAATTTCTAAATTTAGTCACCCATCCAACACCTGTGGTGATGTTCCAAGGGATCGCCTCGGTAAGTGCAGAAATGTTGTTGAAAGGGAGAAATACGAGCACTAGAGAGAAATCAACAGACAATTTTACCAACAGAAAGGACAATTTCAGTTCATTATCAACAAAGCATGGCCCAAAGAGCATTCTTAAATGTTCACTGCACATGTAAACATATTTTGATGTAGGAATCCAGTCTGAACCATCAGCGTTCTGGCGACTGCAGGCCCTTATCCACCGAGACCGTCTCTCTGGATGTTTTTCTCCATTTGGGAACTGATAGAACGATAGTTTTTTATCCAGTTGTAAATGATGATTTGTACAACCACCTGCACTACAGATTTTTGGCATGTTTTATCAAAATTGTAAGAAATATGCTAGTGACTTGGGTTTTATTTACACTATTTGCTTATTCAAAATGGCGTTTGTATTCACCCGCGTGCTCGTTGCTATCACGTGACAAACGAAAGTACCCGGATGACCGGCGAACCCTATGTAGGGTAGTGGTGCGTTAACCTTAAGATCTCGACCTCTGGTGGTCAGAATCTGATCACGATTGTATCAAATGAAATCTTAAAGATTTTCAAGCCCCCCACCCACTGCCCCCAGTGGATTTTGTTTCATCTGACCGTTCCAAGGCGGTTCTTCTGGCGCGGTTAATTTTTATGATGGTTTGCCTTTGGGTGTTTGTGTTGCTTATATCATTTTATTTTGAATAGCCTATTGGCCATTTTGTGGGAAAGTAACTGTCATTTTGGCTTTCCGCTGTTGATGTTTCCATTAGGGTCTGTTGTTTCATGTTTGTATTTCTTTCCCTTTGATGTCTCTGATAGGAGCTGTGGTTTAACTGTATCGATTCCTGATCATTACCTCCAACTTCTACTTTATGATGTTAATAAGGGATATAGCTAAACAGCGAAAGGAAGCTTCCTTTCGCGAAAGGAATATTTTCCTACGAAAGGAAGATAATTATGAGGCTTATGGTGGAACGATTTGGAAAGGGGTCCACCAAGGATCAATCCCAGTACAGTTTAGTCAAAATACAATTATTGGTATAGAAGGACCGTTTGATTAAAAAATGTGGACGGACGGACGACGACGACGGACTATGACTGACCCAAGTTGCTTTACCTTCAAAACTGTCACTTTGCTGGTTATCACTGTTATCAGATAAATATTCTGATCTTTTTCATATTTCTTCTCAAAACAGATATTGTGGATACTCGTTAGAACCGCCTCGGCGTTTACTCACAATATATGTTAATATGTTATTAAAAGAAATGTGAAAAATAATAAACACCCCTGTAAACCAAGAAATTTTAGAACGAAAAAAAAGTGGGGGGGGGGGGGGGGGTGGGGGAGAGAAATATAATGAATTGCGCAATATTTTGCTCTGTTTCTCTTATTTCACTCATTAAATACATATAATACTTATATTTGGGACAATATGACACGAGGTGTTTTAACGCCGATGTTTTTTTTTTTTTTTTTTTTTTTTTTTGTTGTTGTTGTTGTTTGCTGTATCTTTTTGCAAGCATTTATATTTTTGCACAGAAAAATCACTACCAGCCTTAAAGGATCCGTCTGATCTGGGACCAGAATATTTGAAACTTTGACAACAAAGCAGACGCCAATTGTTGTGATTGGCATGTTAAATGGTTAAATGACATATAATGTCAATAATTGATCCAATTATCTAAATATGCTTTTAAGCTTTAACAGGTATTCTCGTTAATCAACAATAAAGGTATTTTATAAGGAGTCGGAGCTCTTTACCTGTGCGTCTGATCAGACATGTAGCAAAGGATGATTTCTGTCTGTTAAATTGATTTCATCTCTGATCAGACTGCGCGAATGCACATGATACAAAAGATTCAAGGTACGGAAAATAAGGCCTTGTGAAACGTTTTTGAAAACAATGAGGTTCTACTGACAAACCCTTCATTTCGTAAACAAAAACTTCCTTTCGTAGACAAGACTTTTCGAAATTTGGTAATTTCGAATGAATGAATCAGTATTATTAAACATTTTTTTTTTTTGTGGACAAAACCTTCCTTTCGTAGACAAAACCTTCTTTTGGCAGACAAAAACTTCTGTTCATAGACAAAACTGTCGTTTCGAAATTTGGTAATTTCGTAAAAAGATATAGGAGTACAATAATATACAATGATTAAACCTTCCTTTCATGAGCAACACCTTCCTTTCGCAAACAAAATCATCCTATTGTAGACAAAACATACCTTTCACGAAATGAACTTTCCTTGCGGGAAATAAAAGGTTCAGTCGAAATAAAGGGTCCAGTTACTCCCCATATGCCCCAACTTTGGCAAAATATCATATTTCAATTAAATCAGTATATATGATATCCTTTTGTATGTAAATTCACTCCTGGTGCCTCAGAAATACCTTCCTTTTGTAGAAAAGTCTTTCTTTCGCGAAAGGAAGCTTCCTTTCGCTGTTTAGCCACACCGGTTAATAAAATAATAAAGCTCAAAACAGATGAGATTTTGACGGCATATTCACAATTGTTAAGCTACGCTTATTCATATCATTATATGCAGATGATGCTGTCTTATTTGTTACATCTCTCCGTGCATTATAGTCTCTCCTGTATGATCTTGAAATATACAGTTTAAATTGGTGATTAAACAAAATAAGGCAATGGTAATTGAAAAAGACAAGCATACTATTTTTTACCTTTTTACTATATAATACTAGAAAAGAAATGGTAAAATATTTTAAACACGTAGGGATCCTTTTCTTTAAAAATATAAAATGGTCGAGGACAAAAACAATGTTTAGCACAGCATGCTTTGTTTGCAATGTACAACCTTTTCTTTGTTTTCCGGGAGATCGAGCTACCAACATCCGAAAAATGCAAGCTGTTTGGTGCATTATAAATCGCCTATAACAATATGTAATCTACACAATGTACTTTGTTCTCAGATAACCCTAACTAACTCGAAATGTGCCCAGCAGTGAAATTTAAAGATTAACCGACTTATTAATGCTCGTTCTCCAGTCCGTCCCATCGGAGTTTAAATGTTTGGTTTTCTTTTGCTCCAGCATTTCAGTGGTTTCTTGCTGTCGAGTCCTCACCGTTGGTTCATCTCAAAGGTTGTTTGATTTTTGTGTTCTCAGAGATGTTGCACTGATGAGTTAGGAGGCCTTCACGCGGACTGAACAATTTATTTGTCTAAATCGCGACGGAAGTAAGGGCGAGTATTGAAACTGCGTAAAATCGATTTAAGCCCCCACCCCCAGTGGAATTCGTTTGACTGCCGATTCCAAGGCGGTTTTCTGTCACGGTTTATTTTTGTTATGGTTTCTTTTTGAATGTGTGTATCGCTTATAGTGTTTTGTTTTGGATAGCCAAATGGCCAATTTCTGGGAAAGTAACTGTCCTTTTGGCTTTCCGCAATTGATGTTTCCATTAGGGTCTAGTTATTTCATGTTTGTGTTTCTTTCGATGGGAGCTGTAGGTTAATTGTATCGATTCCTGATCATTGCCTTCACTTCTACTTTTTATACCGCTTGTAAGGCACATAGCGATTGAGGGTGGGTAAAGCAAGTTGAAGTTTATCTAAAGTCGATTTTTCCAGCTAAACGTTCCATCAGCTAGTTGGATATTAATGACAATGGATGGATGTTTTTGCATTTGGCGAGTGAGACGAGCATGATCAATCAAATGACTCGGTTTTTTTTATGGCTTTCTTACCAGCAGCCAAGGAAATATAATGAGAGGATTTATAATGAAGTCGGATGGCGCCAGTACATGACTACTGGCCAATGAATATAACAAGGTATGGAATTTCCTGGCAGAACAGTACAGAACACAGATGAACAGAACAGCGGAGAAGCAGACACTTCATCGAGCCCTCATCTTAATTACCAATTATGTTACGTAACTCCACAATTAATCTTCGGAGTTAAATGAGAGCCAAGAGTTCAAGGTAATGTTGGTTGGTGCCTGATGCTCTGTCTCTGGTGGGGCCCATCGGAGTCTAACTGTTGGTTTACTTTTGCTCCAGCATTTCAGTGGCTTCTTGCTGTCGAGTCCTCACGGTTGTTTCATTCATGTAGTTGTTTGATTATTTGTGTTCACGGAGATGTTGCACTGATGAGTTAGGAGGCCTTTATGCGGACTGAACAAATTATTTGTCTAAAACGCGACGGAAGTAAGGGCGTGGATTGTGGCCACGTAAAATCGATTTAAGCCCCAAGCGGAATTCGGAGTTAAATGAGAGCCAAGAGTTCAAGGTAATGTTGGTTGGTGCCTGATGCTCTGTCTCTGGTGGGGCCCATCGGAGTCTAACTGTTGGTTTTCTTTTGCTCCAGCATTTCAGTGGTTTCTTGCTGCCGAGTCCTCACGGTTGTTTCATTCATGTAGTTGTTTGATTATTTGTGTTCACGGAGATGTTGCACTGATGAGTTAGGAGACCTTTATGCGGACTGAACAAATTATTTGTCTAAAACGCGACGGAAGTAAGGGCGTGGATTGTGGCCACGTAAAATCGATTTAAGCCCCCAGCGGAATTCGTTTCCGCTGACCGTTCCAAGGCGGTTCTTCTGTCGCGGTTTATTTTTGTTATGGTTTGTCTGTATGTTTGTGTCGCTTATATTATTTTATTTTGGATAGCCTATTGGGCATTTTGTAGTACAGTAACTGTCCTTTTGGCTTTCCGCTGTTGGTGTTTTCATTAGGGTCTATAGTTACATGTTTGTGTTGCTTTCTCTTTGGTGTCTCTGATGGGAGCCGTGGGTTGATTGTATCGATTCCTGATCATTGCCTCCACTTCTATTTTGGGTTCATTGAATATGTCGGATTCCATACCTGGTTATATTCATTGGCCAGTAGTCATGTACTGGCGCCATCCGACTTCGGATTCTATTTACATAGTATGTACAAAACAATGGCAGGATCTGTGAACAAAATGCTTATCGGACACGGAATGTGTTTCATATATTCTATACCTAGTAAACACAAATCCTGCATCATAAGTAAAACGACACGATTTCTTCATCCGAGGAAATCTGCCAAACCGAAGGTCTGCCAAACACTTACGTAAAATGCAGAAATGAGAGGGAGGAACCAGTGTACCGTCTTCCTTATTTCTAACTGCGCTAGAAATGCTTCACTAGACGTAAAAGAAGAAAAGGAAATATATAACTCTCCTCCTGCATACCTTCTATACTATTCAACATCACCGATTCAGCTATACTGGATTCTGTAATGCTGCATTGACAACTGTCCATATGTGCCTTTCTGAAGGAGGGAAGGTTTAAAACATACAAAGCTAACTATACACAACTAACAACCAAGCAATGCAGACACGAGGACAACACAACAAGGGCATACTACACTAAGCAAACAACACAAACAGCCTCCCCTGCTTACTTGATTATTCTTTAACCAAGAACAGTACCTTGCCTACTTCTGAAAACACATATGTCTAAAGACTGACACCACATGTTAAAATAAATACCGGTCAATGATAACGAATACCGAAAATAAAAAGATAACCGGACAGGCAACCTCACCCATCCAAATCTCGGCAGTAACAAGAGAGAGCCTTCACTAAACTAACTACTGCAAACAGTCACCAGTGCCCAACAAACCAAATCGGTCTCGTCTAGATGGGCCGACGGGCTTCAGTCCAGAGACAGAATTTATTTCTGAAAGGTTCAACCGGCTCCACGGGAAGGCATGCGGCCCGAGATGGGTTTTAAAGGTATCGGGCAACGTGAGGCAGCAACAGAGACACATAACCCAATTAACCATTCAGAAAATGGGCTACCCAGTTGATGAAAAATTGACGTAAACGACTGACAGCCACCAAATGTAGATGCAGACCTTGATCCCTCACATGTTTAAACATGTTGAAATTTATCACAGATTCATTTTCCCATCTAAGCATTCCATCAGCTAGATGGCTATTGATAATAAGGGAGGGGGAAATGCATTTGGCGCGCGCCAGTACATGACTACTGGCCAATCAAGTAATTCGTAAATATAACAGGATAATTATTTGTCTAAATCGCGACGGAAGTAAGGGGCGAGGAGTGTGCCCACGTAAAATCGATTTAAGCCCCTCAGTGGAATTCGTTTCCGCTGACCGTTCCAAGGCGGTTCTTCTGTCGCGGTTTATTTTATTTTGGATAGCCTATTGGCCATTTTGTGGAAAAGTAACTGTGCTATTGATGTTTTCATTAGGTCTGTTGTTTAATGTTTGTGTTTCTTTCCCTTTGGTGTCCCTGATGGGAGCTGTGGGTTAATTTTATCGATTCCTGATCATTACCTCCACTTCTATTATGGGATTTCATGGCAGAACAGAACAGAGCACAGATGAACGTAACAGCAGAGAAACAGACAGTCCACCGATCCCTCATCTTAATTAACAGTTAAGTAAAACGACACAACTTCCTCACACGAGGAAAGCTGCCGAACCGAAGGCCAACCAAACACTTACGTAAAAATGCAGGAGTGAGAGAGAGGAACCGGTGTACCGTCTTCCCCATTTCTTACTGTGCTAGAATGCTTCGATGGTGTATACGAGAGTATGATGAACATACAGCTCTTAAAGAATGGAAACTTAGCATTCTGAAATTAGTGAACAAATGCATTTTCTTTATTCGCAAAATACGAACTTATTACCTCCTAGACCTAAATATGTTCTATAAAGGGGTTATCCTTTGGAAGCAAAGAATACACCACAAAACTGGAAAATATGGAGTGTACCTTTTTTCTGGGCCAGACTAGCTAGTTTCGGCCAATTAGGCCTCATCGGTGACCCTCAAAATATTTTCAAAATTCCACAATGGCATCAATGATCCCAAAGGACAAGAAAATATAAACTACACTATGATTGTATCGATTCCTGATCATTGCATCGACTTCTATTATGGAATTTCATGGCAGAACAGAACAGAGCACAGATGAACATAACAGCAGAGAAACAGACAGTCCACCGATCCCTCATCTTAATTATCAGTTAAGTAACGTAAAATAGAAGTAGAGGCAATGATCAGGAATCGATACAATAAACCCACAGCTCCCATCAGAGACACAACTCCATAATTAATCTTCGGAGTTAAATGAGAGCTCAGATTTTATTTAAAACGGCTTGGGTTCATTGAATATGTGTTTGCCGGTCGGATTCTATTTACATATTACGTAAAAAACAAGCACATGAACTGTGAACAAATGCTTAACAGACACAGAATTTGTCTCATATATTCTATAAACAGTAGACACAAATCCTGCCATCATAAAGAAAACGTCTTTACGTCACCTTAAACTAGGTATTCAAGAATTCTACAGGAAGTTTGTTTTGGCTCCAGCTGATAAGGCCGCTAACAATGTGGTCGTTGTTTGACGGCTTCACTATGTTGACACCCTTCAGCAAGAACGTGGTGGAAGTAAGGCCTATGAACTTCAGCCTTTAGCTGTAGAGAGGGCTTTAGTTGATGACCACATTTGTCATTCAGCCACCAAGTTTGCTGTCTGTGTTACATGAGGCCAAGACAAGCTTCCTACCTTATATTGGTTACCTAAACTTCATAAAAGACCATAAATAGCACGGTTTATTGCAAATTCAAGCTCTTGTACCATCGCTGAACTCTCCAAATTATTAACTACATGTTTACTGCCATCAAAAATCATGTGATAAAATATTGCGACAAATATGTTCTAGAAAGGGTTATCCTTTGGAAGCAAGGAATACTCCACAGAGCTGGAAGTGTACATATTTTCTGGGCCAGACTAGCTAGTTTAGGCCAATTAGGCCTCATCAGTGAACCTCAATATATTTTCAAAATTCCACAATGGAATCAAAGTCTTCGAAAAATCAAGTAGAAATCTGTTTTGGTTTATAAAAATTCTACTGAAATTTTAAATAAACTGAACTCCAGACGTTTTCGTGCTTCAAGTCTGTCTACGTATGACTTTTCAACCCTTTACACTACACTTCCTCATAATCTTATAAAAGACAAACTTAATGATTTAATTGAATGGACATGTCATAGGGAAGACTCCCTCTATCTTGCATGTTATGTAAGAAATGCTTTTTTAACTTCTGAAGAGCAATAAAATTATACTTTATGGTCATGCCAGAAAATGTGTGAAGCTCTCACCTTTCTACTTGACAATATTTACATAAGATTTAGTACTAAGTTATTTAGACAAGTTGTGGGTAGTCCGATGGGTACTAAATGCGCACCACTTGTGGCTGATCTGTTTTTGTTTTGTTATGAGAGACATCATGATGTCTCTTTCTGCTGAAAACCGGTCTGAAATCATTGAAGCTTTTAGCTCCACTTCTAGATATTTAGATGATTTATTAAATATTGATAATACCTATTTCGATGATTTGATCAGTCATATTTACCCCCCCCCCCCCCCCCCCCCAGAACTTCAGTTAAATAAAGCAAATTCTTCTGATATCGAGGCCCCGTTTTTGGATTTACATCTATCTATTGTAGATGGGTTTGTTTCTTGCAAAAATTTATGAAAAAAAGCGATGATTTTGATTTTGAGATTGTAAATTTTCCGTTTTCGGATGGTAATGCTCTTCGTGGGCAATCCTATGGCGTTTATATTTCGCAATTTATTCGATTTGTCAGAGTGTGTAGTCATGTAACTGACTTCAACACTCGTAATAAATTGTTAACGGCTAAACTTCTTAACCAGGGTCATCGGTACCATAAACTTCACAAAGTCTTTTCAAAATTTTATAGACGTCATTCTGATTTAATTTCAAAAGTCAATATTGGACTTAAATCTCTTTTGCAACAAGGTCTATCGGAACCCGAATTTTATGGTGACTTAGTATATAAATTCAAAAAAATATATAACCGCAATGACTTCAGCACCCAATTTCTTAAATTATTCTCCGATATAAAAAGATTGGGTGCATTATAAATGTTATACGGCAGACTGCATGCATGGAAGTTAACCCAATCACGGTTGACCACTTTGCTTCCCTCTTTAATTGCACGCCGGTGGGTCAGGCCTCAGATTCTATGACAGTTCCAGCGTAAAGGCTTATGTTGGTTGGTACCTGATGCTCTGTCTCTGGTCGGGCCCTTCGGAGTCTAACTGTTGGTGTTCTTTTGCTCCAGCATTTCAGTGATTTCTTGCTGTCGAGTCCTCACCGTTGTTTCATCTCAGTGTTTGTTTGATTTTTGTGTTCACGGAGATGTTGCACTGATGAGTTAGAAGGTCTTCATGCGGACTGAACAAATTATTTGTCTTAATCGCGACGGAAGTAAGGGCGAGGATTGTGGCCACGTAAAATCGATTTTAGCCCCCTAGTGGAATTCGTTTCACTGACCGTTCCAAGGCGGTTCTTCTGTCGTGGTTAACTTTTGTTATGGTTTGTTTTGGGGTGTTTGTGTCGCTTATATTATTTTATTTTTGATAGCCTATTGGCCATTTTGTGGGAAAGTAACTGTCCTTTTGGCTTTCCGCTGTTGATGTTTCCATTAGGGTCTGTTGTTTCATGATTGTATTTCTCTCCCTTTGGTGTCTCTGATGGGAGCTGTGGATTAAATGTATCGACTCCTCTGATCATTGCCTCCACTTCTGGTTTTCACTAGCCTTTAAAGGAGACTGGAAACAGCTAACCCAACTACTGCATACCCTGTATTCCATTCAAGATCACCCATTCAGCAATCATGGATCCTGTAATGCTTCATTAATAGCTGTCCATTTACGAAGCAATCCATATATGTATTTCTGAAGTAGGGAAGGTTTAAAACACACAAAGCTAATTTTACACAACAAACAAGCAAAGCAGACACGAGGCCATCACAACAAGGGCAAACAACATTAAGCAAACAACACATACTTACTTCTGCCTTCCGCTGTTTATTTGATTAGTCTCTTACCGAAAACAGTTCATTGCCTGCTTCTGAAAACACATATGTGCAAAGACTGCCACCACCTGTTTAAATAAATACCGGTCAATGATAACGAATACCGACAAAAGGGTGACCGAACAGACAACCTCACCCCCCAAAACTCGACAGCAACAACAGAGAGCTTTCACTTAACTAGCTACTGCAAACTGCCCCCGGTGCACAACAAGCCCAATCGGTCTCGTCTAGATAGGTCGACGTGCTTCAGGACACAGGGAGAACTTATTCCCTGGAAGGTTCAACCGGCTCCACCAGAAAATAAAAGTGAAGGTAATGAAGACGTGCGCCCCGAGATGAGCTTAATCGGGCAACGGGAGGCAGCAGCAGAGACACGTACCCCAATACCATTCAGGAAATTGGCTACCAAGTTGATGACAAATTGACGTTAACGCTTGAAACCCTCCCAATTTAGAAGCAGACCTTAATCCCTCACATATTTAAAACATGCTGAAATTTATCTCAAATCCATCTACCCATCTAAACATTTCATCAGCTAGTTGGCTAATAATGACAAAGGAGAGAAAATGAATTTGGCGCGTGATACGAGCAAATCCAATTAAATGACTCAAATTATTCTGGCTTTCTAACCAGCAGAGAATGAAATCTAATGTAAGGGAATATACTGACGTCAGATGATGCCTGTACATGACTACTGGCCATTCAAAAAATTCTTAAATATAACAGGTATGGAATTCCCTGGCAGAACAGAACAGAGAATAACAGAACAGCGGAGAAGCAGGCAGTTCACCGAGCACCATCTTAATTATCCGTTTTGTAGCATAACTCCACAGTTACCGGGAAAAAGTCTGGGGAATGTTTGATGCGAAGGACATTGAAGTGTTACATACAAAGTTTTGCAGATGGATATTAAACATTAAAAAAATCAACACATATGTCAGGGTTATACGGAGAGTTAGGGAAAACACGGTTAATTATTTGTAGAAAAATCAGCACGACACGATACAAGATCAGTTACTTTAGGCCAATAATGACAGCATATCAAAGAAAATCCATCTAGCTTCAAAGGCAGACGACGACGAACATCTAAACTCCAATGGCAGAAATTGAGCATCTCAGATCCGTTCTTGACAGTATTGAATTAAATAATATTTGGATACATCATTTTAATATCACCATACCATTTAATACGATAGAACTGAGATTATTAGACATGTACAAACAATACTGGTACACCTCAATATATAAACTCGAAGTTGATATTGAAAATGATCTTAACTGTGCCACTCAAAAGAAGTAAAGAATTGCTCTTAGTAAATTTAGATCGATTTAAAGACTGAAAGAGACAGATAGAGTTACCTTGAATAGAAAGACAGAATTATGCGAATTTTGTGTTCTCGGAGATGCTGCACCGATGAGTTAGGAAACCTTCAGGCGGACCGAACAAATTATTTGTCTAAATCGCGACGCAATCAAGGGCGAGGATTGTGACCGCGATTTCGGACCCCATTGAAATTCTTTTCACTAACCGTTCCAAGGCGGTTCTTCTGTCGCGGTGAATTATTGTTTTTTGTTTGTTTGTTTAATTAGAGGTTCAACGTCCGCGTCAAAACTGTGTAGGTCATTTTGGAGACGTTGCTTCCAATGTTGTGGGACTTTTACCCGACATTGAGATGAAATGACCTTTCAAGACCTGTCGCCCAATGAAGCCAACGATTAATTTTTGTTATGGTTGTTAATGAGTGTGTGTATCGCTTATATATTTTTGTTTTGGGTAGCCAATTCGCCATGTGTGGGAAAGTAACTGTCCTTTTGGCTGTCCGCTATTGATATTTCCATTAGGGTCTACTTAATGTTTCTGTTTCTTTCCCTTTCATGTCTCTGATGGCAGATGTTGGTTAATTGTATCGATTCCCGATCAATGCCTCTACTTTTATTTTGTTCTGGTAATTACATCGAAAAACGAATATCATTTTTTGTTGGTATACCCACTTAATAGGGATTTACGAAGAAAATACTTTAAGAAATCCTATTGCAGACGACCGATATTATATAAATTGATAATACTGTGTGACAAGCAAATAGAAATACAGTTCTAAATGTTGCTAAGTATGTATATTTGCCTTCAATGAGAAGAAAACAGAGTTTATTTACCATATAGATTAAAACATTAATTGGTGTATAATTCTCTTGGCTAGTGCCCAGACACACTGCGTTGAAACGCCGCTGAAGCTTTGCTGTCTCATGGTAGTCTCAGCGTAGTGTGACGGTGTGAACTTCATCTCCAAGCATATTGTGAGATATGGATTGACTTCGTCAGAGTCTAAGATCATGGCATTGTAACGCCGTGGAATCTGCGTTGATTTCCGATTGTCTCCTCGGCTATGATATTGTCCTCACTACTGTATATGCGGTGGAAAACTTTGCTTCCCACTTTGGTTGTGCGCCGGTGGGCCGGGCCTCAGATTCTATGACGGTTCCGGCGTAAGGGCTTATGTTGGTTGGTGCCCGATGCTCTGTCTCTGGTTGGGCCCGTCGGGGTCTAACTGTTGGTTTTCTTTTGCTCGGGCGTTTCGGTGGTTTCTTGCTGTCGAGTCCACACCGTAGTTTCATCTCTGGTTGTTTGATTTTTGTGTTCACAGAGATGATGCGCTGGTGGGTGTGTGTGTGTGGGGGGGGGGGGGGGCTTCGTGCGAACTGGGCGGGTTATTTGTCTTAATCGCGGCGGAGGTGGGGGTGGGGATTGTGGCCACATGGTATCGTTTTGGCCCCCTCCCGGTGGAGTTCGTTTCCACCGGCCGTTCCGGGGCGGTTCTTCTGTCGCGGTTTATTTTTGTTATGGTTTCTCTTTGGGTGTTTGTGTCGCTTATGTTGTTTTGTTTTGGATGGCCTGTTGGGTTTTGGATGGCCTATTGGCCATTTTTTTGGGAAAGTTGCTGTCCTTTTGGCTTTCCGCTATTGATGTTTCAATTAGGGTCTGTTGTTTCATGTTTGTGTTTCTTTCCCTTTGGTGTCTCTGGTGGGAGCTGTGGGTTAATTGTATCGATTCCTGATCATTGCCTCCGCTTCTATTTAAGCAATATTGTGCTTAATGCCGAATAAAGTTATTTGCATATAAAAAGATACCATTTTATCCTAGTTCCACACAAAATAATTTTTGAAAATTGTTTTGAAGTAAAAGTTTGTGGGGTTTATTTTCAAAATACTGAAACACCCATAATTTGCTATAAATACAATAAACCTGTTAGATCTATCATTTTAATTTCAATGAACTTGTTTCTGGTCTTGATATTGACACTAACACTCCTGATACATGTGATTGTAAACATTCAGTGTATTGCTATTCTCCTGCTGGTCATATTATTACTGGCAATATAAAATTTATTTCTTATTCTAGGATACGTAATATAATTCCTAAAGGACCTAAATTAAGCCCCCGCCCATAGAGGCTTGAAGAAATATATGGGCTGCACGATGCTTCCACGCAGAGCTGAATCCGGCCCGCACACTAGTACTGGTAAACCGCTTAGAGGATCTAAGCCTGTCCAGGAACCGCGGTGCGAGGTGGACCGTCCATGCCAATAAACCCTATTAGTTTCATTGGGCGACAGGGCTTGAGATGTCATTTCATCTAAATGTCGGGTAAAAGTCCCACAAAATTGGAATATGTTCTATAAAAGGGTTATCCTTTGGAAGCAGGGAATACACCACAGAACCCAAAAATATGGAGTATACGTGTTTTCTGGGCCAGACTAGCTAGTTTCGGCCAATTAGGCCTCATCAGTGACCCTCAGATATTTTCAAATTCCACTATGGAATCAATGATCCTAAAGGACAAGAAAATATAATCTACACTATGATGTAGGGCAGGGAGACGTTTTACCGCCACCACACATTCCCACACACCAGCTGTAGTGAAGCAGCGTCTCCAAAATGACCTTTACAGTGTTGACGGGGACGTAAAACCTCAAATCAAACAAACAAAAGGACCTAAATATCGATTTCCTTCTAAAATTGATTTCAATAAATGTAGTGATGATATCGCTGCTGCCTTGAATGAATTTGGTAATCGATGGTGTAAACGTGAGTATGTTGAGCATAAAGCTCTGAAAGAATGGAAACAGAAATTAGTGAACAAACGCATTTCTTTTTATTCGCAAAATACGAACTTATTACCTCCTAAACCTAAGACGTCTTTACGTCCCCTTAAACTAGGTATTCAAGAATTTCATAGGACGTTTGTTTTGGCTCCAGCTGATAAGGCCGCTAACAATGTGGTCGTTGTTTGACGGCTTCAATATGTTACACTCTTCAGCAAGAACTTGGTGGTACTAAGGCCTATGAACTTCAGCCTTTAGCTGTAGAGAGGGGTTTAGTTGATGATCATATTTGTCATTCAGCCACCAAGTTTGCTGTCTGTGTCACAGAAGGCCAAGATAAGCTTCCTACGTTATATCGGTTTCCTAAATTTCATAAAAGACCATACAAAGCACGGTTTATTGCAAATTCAAGCTTTTGTACTACCACTGAACTCTCCAAATTATTAACTTCATGTTTAACTGCCATCAAAAAGCATGTGATAAAATATTGCGACAAAGTCTTCGAAAGATCAGGCAGAAATCTGTTTTGGTCTATTAAAAATTCTGATGAAGTTTTACATAAATTGAAAACCAAACGTTTTCGTGCTTCAAGTTTGCCTACATATGATTTTTTCACCCTTTACTCTACACTTCCTCATAATCTTATAAAAGAAAAACTTATTTATTTAATTGAATGGACATTTCATAGGAAAGACTCCCTCTATCTTGCATGTAATGTAGGAAATGCGTTTTTTACTTCTGAAGAACATAAAAACTACACTTTATGGTCAAGTCAGAAGGTGTGTGAAGCTCTCACCTTTCTACTTGACAATATATACATAAGATTTGGTACTAAGTTATTTAGACAAGCTGTGGGTATTCCGATGGGTACTAATTGCGCACGACTTGTGGCTGATCTGTTTTTGTTTTATTATGAGAGAGACTTCATGATGTCCCTTTCTGCTGATAACCAGTTTGAAATTATTGAAGCTTTAAGCTCCACTTCTATAGATATTGGATGATTTATTAAATGTTGATAATACTTATTTCGATGGGATGGTTTGAACAGTCAAATTTACCCCCCTGAACTTCAGTTAAATAAAGCAAATTCTTCTGATACCGAGGTCCCGTTTTGGATTTACATCTATCTATTGTGGATGGGTTTGTTTCTTGCAAAATTTACGATAAACGCGATGATTTTGATTTTGAGATTGTAAACTTTCCTTTTTTGGATGGTGATATTCTACGTGCGCCATCCTATGACGTTTATATTTCACAATTAATTCGATTTGCCAGAGTGTGTAGTCATGTAAGTGACTTCAACACTCGTAATAAATTGTTAACGGCTAAACTTCTTAATCAGGGTTATCGGTACCATAAACTACGCCTTTTCAAAATTTTATAGACGTCATTCTGATTTAATTTCGAAATTCAATATTGGACTTAAATCTCTTCTGCAACAAGGTATATCGGAACCCGAATTTTATGGTGACTTAGTATACACATTCAGATCAATATATAACCGCAATGACTTCAACAGCCAATTTCGTAAAATCATTCTTCGATATAAAAAGATTGGGTACAATATAAATGTTATACGACAGACTGCATGCATGGTAGTTAACCCAGTCACGGTTGACAACTTTGCTTCCCTCTTTAAGTTCACGCCGGTGGGTCAGGCCTCAGATTCTATGACGGTTCCAGGATAAAGGCTTATTAAGAATTAGAGAGATCTAATTCAAGGTAATGTTGGCTGATGCCTGATGCTCTATCTCTGGTCGGGCCTATCGGAGTCTAACTGTTGGTTTTCCTATGCTCCAGTATTTCAGTGGTTTCTTGCTGTCGAGTCCTCACCGTTGTTTCATCCCTGTGGTTGTTTGATTATTTGTGTTCACGGAGATGTTGCACTGATCAGTTAGGAGGCCTTCATGCGTGCTGAACAAATTATTTGTCCCCCCCCCCCCCAGTGGAATTCGTTTCTGCTGACCATTCCAAGGCGCTTCTTTTCTCGCGATTATTTTTGTTATGGTTTGTCTTAAGGTGTTTGTGTCGCTTGTGTTATTTTATTTTGGATAGCCTATTGGCCATTTTGTAGGAAAGTAACTGTCCATTTGGCTTTCCGCTGTTGGTGTTTCCATTAGGTCTGTTGATGCATGTTTGTGTTTCTTTCCCTTTGGTGTCTCTGATGGGAGCTATGGATGGATTGTATCGATTCCTGATCATTGCCTCTACTTCTATTTTCGGTAGATATAGGGATAACGGTCACTGGACAATTCGCATAAGAAAATCGGCCCATGACAAAATCAGCCCATAACAAAATCGGCCCATACAAAATCGGCCAATAGCGAATTCGATCTACAATTTTAATGATGGGTATAATTACTATGTTTACATAACTGGTCTGCTTGGATAGCCATATCAGTAGCATGTTAGTCGAAAAATGGAATAAAGTGAAAAAATATGTTCAGTTTGAGAAATTAATATTCTTTCTTCATGTGATAAAAATCAATCACATCATGCTAACAAGTCCGAGAAAATAATGAGGTTTACTTTCATTCGAGTTTCGAGTATCGAGTTGAAGATTTCGGGTTTCGAGTTATTAACTTCGATTTTCGAGTTTAAAACTTCGAGATTCGAGTTTAAAACTTCGAGTTCGAGTTGTAGATTTCGAGCTTCGAGTTGTAAAGTTCGAGTTTCGAGTTGAAAAGTTCGAGTTTCGAGTTATAAACTTCGAGTTTCGAGTTGAAAATTTCGAGTTTCGAGTTTAAAACTTCGAGTTCGAGTTGTAGATTTCGAGCTTCGAGTTGTAAAGTTCGAGTTTCGAGTTGAAAAGTTCGAGTTTCGAGTTATAAACTTCGAGTTTCGAATTGAAAATTTCGAGTTTCGAGTTTAAAACTTCGAGTTCGAGTTGTAGATTTCGAGCTTCGAGATGTAAAGTTCGAGTTTCGAGTTGAAAACTTCGAGTTTCGAGTTGTAAACTTCGAGTTTCGAGTTGAAAACTTCGAGTTTCGAGTTTAAAAGTTCGAGTTTCGAGTTGTAGAATTCGAGCTTCGAGTTGTAAAGTTCGAGTTTCGAGTTTAAATGTTCGAGTTTCGAGTTGTAAACCTCGTGTTTCGAGTTGAAAACTTCGAGTTTCCAGTTTAAAAGCTCGAGTTTCGAGTTGCATATTTCGAGCTTCGAGTTGTAATGTTCGAGTTTCGAGTTGAAAACTTCGAGTTTCGAGTTTAAAAGTTCGAGTTTCGAGTTCAAATGTTCGAGTTTCGAGTTGGAAACTTCTAGTTTCGAGTTGAAATGTAAGAAATCACTACTGTGATTAAGTAAACTTTATCTTCACGAATCCGCAACTCTCACTCCCACTCGGCCAACATAAATTTGTTCGGTCGGAGTGGAAGGTTTCTAACTACTCATTGAATCAACACGGGTGGCAAACGCACAGATAACTGTTGACTGGCAACTTAGTTTATTTAGTTTATACAAATTTATTTTTGTTCGATTGCGATGAAAGCTCCAAGTTTATTTTGAATCGCTCTCGAACACTCATTCCGATTGTTATAACGCGCGCCCGAGAGGCAGTAACTTTTACACCATTGCTACCCATTTACACCTAGGTGGAATGGACAGTGGCATTACATGTCTTGCCCAAGGGCACGCCTCGCCTCCGATGGTCAAATTCGAACGCTCTAACCAATGAGCTATCGAGGCTGACATTTTGAGACACATGGTGCGTCTCGCAACACCCTGTAACCAAAGAACACCACCAGTACAATCCCGGAGGGCCAACCAAAGGCCATTGTTTTAAGGACTTGAACGCCACTGAGTTTGAATGTAGTTTTACGGCCCAGTCAACAAGGTCAATTCGGACCGATCAGTTTGTAGTGGAGGTCCCCGGCAGAAACTGACAACCATCGTTTGGGTTTGACAACTGAAAACATAAGTTTTGTTCCGTCGCCTCCCAAAAAATTAAGATAGATGAAAAAAAAAAAAAAAAAACACCCGTCCCGCACCTCCTGAAGGCACAGCAAGCCCATGCCCTGCTACTGCTATATGCAAAAGTTTGCAGGCACTGGAAGCTACCCAGCATCTTCGCCCAAGCAAAGTACCCACTTAGAACCCCAATAAGCATCTATGGATACAAACATCATTACTTTGATACAACACAATATATAACCTCGCGTTCTCTGCTTTTTTTATATGTTAGCCAAAATATTTACGTCAGAAAAGCGGCTGTGAGTGACCTAGTATGGAAGAAAAGGTCTCGGAAAGAAAAAAATACACAGGCGACTGAATAATGCCCATTTTGATAGAATTTTAGGCACGAGAAAAACAGTCGGCAAACATTGACCAAACGCGACCTAAAGCATGCAAATTTACTATAACTGATGTCTCAGGATACATAGACTGCAACTGCTTGTTGCGCCCTTTTATGCCCAAGGCACAAATGTGCTCTAAAGTTATCCCGTGCAGATGTTCATGCGCAAAAAAGTCTTGACAGAGCGTGATAAAACAGACTTTGATGACTCCATGAGAAACACCACGCGGGGAGGAACTTATCGGCTTGAGCTCCTTCTCAGAAAATATCGTCTTTTTTATGTCGTCTGCTGCGTCTGGCAAACTTTATTGAACTATTTTTGTTTACAGGCAAATATTTACATTTCCAGTGTAAAGTCAATTGTAAACCTATCGAAAACAATGCACGGTAGTTCATATTTCTATGAACGCACCGAGTCGCGTGATTTTCAGTGACTTAAAGTGACGTCAGTCTAAACAGTGATTCTCCATAGGCGTTGGTGACGTCAACGCTTTTCCGCTCTTTGTTGAAAAACAGCGTGTAAATGTTTTTCAGCTTTAAGTTTGCCCTTTAAGCATTTTTTCGCCCAGTGATAAGGAGCAAAGAATGTAAATAAAATAAATATACTTAATTTTTCTGCTTTTTATGCAAGTATGAACGACAGCGGGTCGCTAGCAAAGTTTACATGAACCCCTTCGGGGTTCATTTACTTTGCACGCGACCCGCTGCGTTCATACTTTCATGAACAGCAGAAAAATAAAATCTATTTCATAAATACTTTGGAGCCTGATCTGACTGCTCCCTGCTCTCAAGGAGCAGTCGAATCTGAGTCCACATTGTTTGCAACAATAATCTGTAAAGTAAGCAGCAGACAGCAAAACAGACGAGGCATGTTGTGACTGGCATTCTAAGGCTTAACGCTCGTGCTGTTTGATTTCAAAATTGGTTATTTTTCTTTATTTATTGTCTTACTCTAATCCAAGAATAAAAAAAAACATTATTCAGTAAAAAAATATGTTTTAAAGTGGCTTAAGCACATTTTTTCTAAGTTTAACTAATTTTCGTTCAATCATTACAAAATCCAAAATGAAATGGCTTACTGTCACTTTTGTTTTTGGACATTATGAATTATTTATGGACAGAACGTCAAGCTCCTGTGGTGTATCTAACGTCATGACATTTCTGAAACGTGTACTGTCATGCACCGACGTTGATTTGACGTTGAACTAGCGACGTAGCAAACAGTGAACACTGATCAGACACATGTTTAACTGCATAATTATTTGCATCTTTTTCTGTATTTATCACACCCTAATAGTTTTATTGTCCAAATACTATAAACGGGCCTCCGTGGCCTAGTGGATTAGAGCTCTGGCTCATGATCATTAGGTCTCTCACCGTTGTAGTTCGAGCCTCGCTCGGGCCACATGTGAGACGACAAGTTCTGCAACGGAAGGTCAGGTGGTTTTCCTCCGGGTACTCTGGTTTTCGCCTACCTCTGATAAAGGATCGGCTCGATATGAATAAAATAATCTTGAAAGGGCCGTAAAACCAAAACCAGAAAAAAAGAACAAAAACCAAATGCTATAACTTGAAAGCACGAACTGATAAACTTTAAAGAAAAACTGTCATCGAGCTGTACGGAACCCTGGAAGGGGCATGCAATTTATTTTAATATGTTGTGCGTACAATATCTTGTGCACAGGATAAATCTTGATGGCACAACATAGATCTTGTGCAGACAACATAATATCTTGTGCGCACAAGATATTATGTTGTCTGCACTAGATATATTATGTTGTCCGCACTGCGCACAACATATTATCTTGTGCACATAAGTCTATGGGGGTTAAAGGGCCCCAGAGCGTGGCCAGTTTAGACCCCAGGGGCATGATTGGCACAATTTATTATTGACATTGCTACATGCTTAATCTGTAAGCTCTGGGAGAACAAGATTTTTTAGTTTTTTTTTTTTTTTTTTTTTTTTCAAATCTAAGTCAATGGGGGCTAAGGGGCCCGGGGCGTGGTCAGTTTAGACCCCAGGGACATGATTGGCACAATTTATGTAGGGGACCACTTGACATTGTTTCATGCTTAATATGTAAGCTCTGGGCTTAGTGGTTTCAGAGAAGAAGATTTTTTAAGTTTTTTTTTTCATTATAAGTCTATGGGGGCTAAGGGGCCCCGGGGTGTGGCCAGTTTAAACCCTAGGGGCATGATTGGCACAATTTATGTAGGGGACCACTTGACATTGCTACATGCTTATTATGTAAGCTCTGTGTCTAGCGGTTTCAAAGAGGATTTTTTTTTTAAGTTTTTTTTTCATTCTATGTCAATGGGGGCCAAGGGGCCCCGGGGCGTGGCCAGTTTAGACCCCAGGGGCATAATTGGCACAGTTTATGTAGGGGACCACTAGACATTGCTACATGCTTAATATGTAAGCTCTGTGCCTAGCGGTTTCAGAGAAATTGAGTTTTTAAGCTTTTTTCCATTATAAGTCTATGGGGGCTAAGGGGCCCACGGCGTGGCCAGTTTAGATCCCAGGGGCACGATTGCCACAATTAATGTAGGGTACCACTAGACATTGCTACATGCTTAATATGTAAGCTCTGAACCTAGTGGTTTTAGAGAAGGTTTTTTAAGTTTTTCCCATTGTTAGTCTGTGGGAGCTATATGTTGCCATGGCAACACCAGTTTCAATCTGAATTGCCCCAAAACATGCTACATCTCTTCCACCAACCGGATAATGCTTCTCATGAAATTTGATCATGATTGGCCAAGTGGCTTTAAAGATATACTTATTTTAAAATGTGAACGGACGCCGGACCATTGACATACTAATACCTCACATGAGCCTTCGGCTCAGGTGAGCTAATAATACTAGCGGTTTCAGAAAAAAAGATTTTTAAGCTTTTCTTTCCATTATAAGTCTATGGGGGCTAAGGAGCCCCGGGGTGTGGCCAATTTAGACCCCAGGGGCATGATTGGCACAATTTATATAGGGGACCACTTGACATTGCTACATGCTTAATAATATTATGTAAGTTCTGGGGCTAGTAGTTTCAGAGAAGAAGATTCTTTAAGGGTTTTTTTTTCATTAAAAGTCAATGGGGGCTAAGGGGCCCCGGGACGTGGCCAGTTGAGACCGCAGGGGCATGATTGGCACAATTTATGCAGGGGACAACTTGACATTGCTACATGCTTAATATATATGCTCTGAGCCTAGTGGTTTCTGAGAAGAAGTATTTTTCCATTATAAGTCTATGGAGGCTAAGGGGCCCGGGGAGTGGCCAGTTTGGACCCCAGGGGCATGAATGGCACAATTTATGTAGGGGACCACTTGGCATAGCTACATGCTTAATGTGTAAGCTCTATCCTAGTGGTTTCAGAGAAGAAGATTTCTTAAGTTTTTTTTTTTCATTATAAATCTATTGGGGCTAAGGGGTCCCGGGGCGTGGCCAGTTTAGACCCCAGGGGCATGATTGGCACATTTATGAAGGGGACCACTTGACATTGCTACATGCTTAATATTTAAGCTCTGTGCCTAGCGGTTTCGGAGAAGAAGATTTTCAAAGTTTTTTTTTTTTTTTTTTTTTTCATTTTAAGTGTATGGGGGCTAAGGGGCCCCGGGGCGTGGCCAGTTTAGACCCCAGGGGCTGATTGGCACAATTTATGTAGGGGACCACTTGACATTGCTTCATGCTTAATATGTAATCTCTGGGCCTAGTGGTTTCAGAGAAGAAGATTTTTTAATTTTTTTCCCATTGTAGGTCTATGGGAGCTATATGCTGCCATGGCAACAAGAGTTTCCATCTGATCTGCCCCAAAACATAATGCATCTTTTCCCCCAACCTGATAATGTTTCTCATGAAATTTAATCGTGATTGGCCAACTGGCTTTAAAGATATACTTAGTTGAAAAGGTGAACGGACGCCGGACCATTGGCATACTAATAATACCTGACATGAGCCTTCGGCTCAGGTGAGCTAACAATATCTCGTATGTGAAACCGATAACATAAATTTCTCGATCGGAATATTTCCACTCGAAACTCGAATTCTTCAACTCGATACTCGAAGTTTTCAACTCGAACTCGAAGTTTTTAACTCGAACTCGAAGTTTTCAACTCGATACTCGAATTCTTCAACTCGATACTCGAAGTTTTCAACTCGAAACTCGAATTCTTCAACTCGATACTCGATGTTTTCAACTCGAACTCGAAGTTTTCAACTCGATACTCGAATTATTCAACTCAATACTCGAACTTTTCAACTCGAACTCGACATTTGCAACTCGATACTCGAAATTTTAAACTCGAAACTCGAATATTTCAACCCGAAACTCGAATATTTCAACTCGAAATTTTCACTTTAATGCTCCCTTAAGGTAGAGTATCTCCAGCGATGATCCGTTCTTTGTTTCTTGTTTTTTTTGTTGTTTTTTTTTTTTTTTTAACCATTTTCGTCTGTGTAGAGCGGATAGGTGCAGTGATAAACAAGAGGACAAAGATGGCCCTGAATCGCTCTCCTGATTTGGAGATACATGTATAACATAGCTTCTGAAAGTTATATGGTCATATGGATAACTGACAGTGAAGTTTATCTGTTGACTCGGATAGGTGGTAACTTTGGCAACGTTAGACAAAATGTGTAGAAGTTGTCATTTAAGTTTGTTTTTTCTAGGCGTTGTTTATTTTAGTACTATGAATTCTTTAGTTATATAAGAAGAACATATGCTTCATTAATCATTTATTTAAAAACAAGAGGGTCCAGAGGGCCCTGGTTCGCTCACCTGAATGTCACTGTCTCTAGTGCATTCTATTTTTAACTCTGGTGGCCATCTTGTTTGTCAGAGTGAAACAATCTTGGCTTTTTTGGTAGGGCGTCACCTAGGCAACATTCCTGTGAAGTTTGATTCAAATTGACCCAAGGGTTTAGAAAGAGTTCACGTTTGACGCAAATTAACGACATCTGTCTATTTTTAGCTCTGGTGGCGATTTTTTTCATCGGAGCAGGATCGTTTTAGATATTGTGGTATTTGGTCATCTAAGCAACATTCCTGTGAAGTTTGAATGGAATTGGCCCAAAGGTACAGGAGTAGTTGAAGTTTGAATTTTTTTATTTTTAGCTCTGGTGGCCATTTTGTTCGTCAGGATGGAACGATTTTAGCTATTTTGGTAGGTAGTCACTTATCTAAGATTCCTGTGAAGTTTGATTCAAACTGGCCCAAATAGCGTTTGAAGCAAATTTACGATGCTTTTCTATTTTAGCTATGGCGGCCATTTAGCTCATCAGGGCAGAACCGTTTAGCTATTTTGGTAGAGGGTCACCTAAGCAACATTCCTACTTATGAGGGTTATTCAAATATCCTGCAGGTTTAAAATGTGCACGATCGAGAGTGAAACCGAAAGTCGCAATTACTGGTGTATTTTTAAATAGTCAAAGGTGTTGTATCTGTATTGCCTCTCCTATGGACTGTTCAAATTGAAACTCGAAGTTTTCAACTCGATACTCGAAGTTTTCACAACTCGAAGCTCGAATATTTGAACTCGAAACTCGAATATTTCAACTCGAAACTCGAAGATTGCAACTCGAAACTCGAAGTTTTCAACTCGAAACTCGAATATTTCAACTCGAACTCAAACTTTTCAACTCGAAATGCGAATATTTCACTTCGAAACTCGAATATTTCAACTCGAAACTCGAAGTTTTCAACTCGAAACTCGAATGTTTCAATTCGAAACTCGAATATTTGAACTCGAAACTCAAATATTTCAACTCGAAACTCGAATATTTCAACTCGAATATTTGAACTCGAAACTCGATACTCGAAAAAAAAGAAACCCTCGAAAAGAATACCGCCCTGTAGGGAAATTTGGGGTTTAAAGGGGTATATGTTATCTAAACCCAAAATTTCCCTGCATCCCCAAATTTCCCTAAATACGCATAAGGGGTATATGCTTTTATGCTTATTCCTGATTATGCTGTCTTACAAGCAATTATAGTTAGTTGTAACAGTAGATTTTATTGTCTCTAGCATATGCTAGAGTGTGTGGAGTGAAGCTGGGAGTTCTGTGATATACCTACAAGAGTAAGGATGCTTTAGCTTTATAGTATGATTATAATAATGGAATAGTATAAAAATAGAAGTAGAGGCAATGATCAGGAATCGATACAATCAACCCATAGCTCCCATCAGAGACATCAAAGGGAAAGAAACACAAACATGCATCAACAGACCTAATGGAAACACCAACAGCAGAAAGCCAAAAGGACAGTTACTTTCCCACAAAATGGCCTATTGGCTATCCAAAATAAAATAACACAAGCGACACAAACACCTAAAGACAAACCATAACAAAAATAAATTGCGACAGAAGAACCGCCTTGGAACGGTCAGCGGCGGAAACGAATTCCACAGTGGCGCTTAAATCGATTTTACTTGGCCACAATCCTCGCCCTTATTTCAATTGCGATTTAGACAAATAATTTGTTCAGCCCGCATGACGATCTCCTAACTCATCAGTGCAACATCTCCGTGAACACAAATAATCAAACAACCACAGAGATGAAACAACGGTGAGGACTCGACAGCAAGAAACCACTGAAATGTTGGAGCAAAAGAAAACCAACAGTTAGACTCTGATGGGCCCGACCAGAGATAGAGCATCAGGCATCAGCCAACATTACCTTGAATTAGATCTCTCTAATTCTCAATAAGCCTTTATACTGGAACCGTCATAGAATCTGAGGCCTGACCCACCGGCGTGCAATTAAAGAGGGAAGCAAAGTTGTCAACCGTGATTGGGTTAACTACCATGCATGCAGTCTGTCGTATAACATTTATGTTTTACCCAATCTTTTTATATCGAAGAATGATTTTTCGAAATTGGGTGCTGAAGTCATTGCGGTTATATATTTTTCTGAATTTGTATACTACGTCACCATAAAATTCGGTTTCCGATAGACCCTGTTGCAGAAGAGATTTAAGTCCAATATTGAATATTGAAATTAAATCAGAATGACGTCTATAAAATTTTGAAAAGACTGTGTGTAATTTATGGTACCGATAACCCTGGTTAAGAAGTTTAGTCGTTAACAATTTATTACGAGTGTTGAAGTCAGTTACATGACTACACACTCTGGCAAATCGAATTAATTGCGAAATATAAACGCCATAGGATGGCGCACGAAGAGGAAAGCATCCAAAAAAGGAAAATTTACAATCTCAAAATCAAAATCATCGCGTTTAACATAAATTCTGCACGAAACAAACCCATCTACAATAGATAGATGTATATCCAAAAAAATACGGGCCTCGGTATCAGAAGAATTTGCTTTATTTAACTGAAGTTCTGTGTGTGTGGGGGGGTGTAAATTTGGCTGATCAAACCATCGAAATAGGTATTATCAATATTTAATAAATCATCCAAGTATCTAGAAGTGGAGCTAAAAGCTTCAATAATTTCAGACTCGTTTTCAGCAGAAAGGGACATCATGAAGTCTCTCTCATAACAAAACAAAAACAAATCAGCCACGAGTGGTGCGCAATTAGTACCCATCACAATATCCACAACTTGTCTAAATAACTTGGTACCAAATCTTATGTAAATATTGTCAAGTAGAAAGGTGAGAGCTTCACACACTTTCTGACATGACCATAAAGTATATTTTTTATGCTCTTCAGAAGTGAAAAAAGCACTTCTTACATTACATGCAAGATAGAGGGAGCCTTCCCTATGAAATGTCCATTCAATATGAGGAAGTGCAGTGTAAAGGGTAGAAAAATCATAAGTAGACAGACT
Source organism: Lucinisca nassula (assembly GCA_963580285.1). NCBI lineage: Eukaryota > Metazoa > Mollusca > Bivalvia > Lucinida > Lucinidae > Lucinisca > Lucinisca nassula. The sequence continues at coordinate 67,853,356 of OY757015.1, forward strand.
TGATGCACGAAACCGCCTGGATTTCAATTTATTTAAAACTTCATTAGAATTTTTATAGACCAAAACAGATTTCTACCTGATCTTTCGAAGACTTTGTCGCAATATTTTATCACATGCTTTTTGATAGCAGTCAAACATGAAGTTAATAATTTGGAGAGTTCAGTGGTGGTACAAGAGCTTGAATTTGCAATAAACCGTGCTTTGTATGGTCTTTTGTGAAGTTTAGGTAACCAATATAACGTATGAAGCTTGTCTTGGCCTTCTGTAACACAGACAGCAAATTTGGTGACGGAAGGACAAATGTGGTCATCAACTAAAGCCGTCTCTACAGCTAAAGGCTGAAGTTCATAGGCCTACAGCTGGTGTGTGGGAATGTGTGGCGGCGGCAAAACGTCTCCCTGCCCTACATCATAGTGTAGATTATATTTTCTTGTCTTTTGGGATCATTGATTCCATTGTGGAATTTCGAAAATATCTGAGGGTCACTGATGAGGCCCAATTGGCCGAAACTAGCTAGTCTGGCCCAGAAAACATATACACTCCATATTTTTCAGTTCTGTGGTGTATTCCTTGCTGCCAAAGGATAAGCCTTTTATATAACAAACTTAGTACCACAAGGTTCTTGCTGAAGAGTGTTAACATAGTGAAACCGTCAAACAACGACCACATTGTTAGCAGCCTTATCAGCTGGAGCCAAAACAAACTTCCTATGAAATTCTTGAATACCTAGTTTACATGCTAAAGACTGTGTTGTTACTTGCCTTACAACCGGATATACTACACTGATTTAAAAACTCGATAGAACCGCCACCGTATGCTCGGAGTATAAATAAGAGAAATATCACAATTTTTTGTCGGAAAAATAATCATTTTGGAGAAAATGAAAGAGTGCACAATGTCACACGGATGTGTTTTCGTAATGGATATAAAAGAAAGAAAATACACTCTTAAGAATTTTGAAAATGCTTAAGGGTTTATGATATTTAATTGTTTTCATTGCAGCCACTGGTTAGAAAACTGACATCAAGCATTGTTGACAGTCACGATGGGCTTGTGAAATTGTTAAGTTTTTTGTGTACATTGGTTTTCTTATTTCTGCGTTTCAACACTTCCATTTACGTAATGGAATACGTTATGAATAAGAGGCGCATTGATCCCTTTTCAGGAGAAAAATCTTCATTTTTATTACAGGAATCACACGTATGTTTTCGTGCATAAACATTTGCCTGGTCCCGGATTGAACATTGGACCGATTGAAACACAAAGTAAATAAGTAAGCAAGGGCCCCTCATTTTTTTTACAATTCACCCAGCATACACAGACAAGCTTGCTGAGCCGCACAGTATGGTCATGTTCGCTGGAAGCGTGTGGAAGCTTTGGCTGCTTCACTAGCCCAGCATACAAAGCTCGACTTGCTCTGTCGTACAGTATAGTCATGATCGCTGGAGGCATGACGAAGCTTTGGATACTTTATGATTCATAGTTACACACAAATCAGACTGCGCGTAAACACAGGCTGGTGTGAGTCTTCGTTGGACCCCGGCGCTAGGCCCCGATGTATCCCTGTCCAATAGCTTCATAAAACGAAACCGAAAACAAGAAACAAAGAAAGAATTAAAGACACGAATTAGGAGACATAAACTTATGCCTGATTGGCGGGTCCCGATAATGACTGAGGTTTGAGTAAAGTGATAATCGTTCTGTTTGCTACTTTAAGACACCTGTCAATAGAGGCAACAACGTAAAGTGGTCATTCGTGATTCTCGTTATCCGGGTACTTTACTCATTCGTAGAACTTTGGTTTTCATTCGGACTATTTCGCCAATAGCAACCGATAAACCCGGTGTAAACAAAAGGCAATCCAGTGACCTTGGTTCGCTTTGTTGCACACAAATAACACTGTTTAAACATGCTTGTTTCTCGTTGCTTTCATTTAGAAGGGCATATGATCAGGGTCTATCCTATTCTGATCATTAAGAAAACAAGACTATTCAAATAAATTGAAAATTTTACCCTAAAATCTGATAATTTTTGACAGAAAAATTCTGTCTGTATTCTTCGTATTTCTGCTTAAAACTTAAATTGTGGATACTCGTTAGAACATCCTCGGCGAAGCAGCTCTCTTGCGAGTACCAACAATGTATGTTTTTGCAGATGTTTGAAAACCTTAAAACCTTATAAACACCAGTTTTACAATACAGAATTGGGGTTTAAGGGGTCAATATTATATAGGCTTGTTTTTTTAACGAGCTGAAATTATAGTCTATTGTCTATTGACCAGGGACAATTGGCCACCATATGGAAAGAGGCCAATGTATCCCCCATATTCAAAAAGGGGGATAAAACTGATCCTGCCAACTATCGCCCCATCTCCCTAACATGTGTTCTATGCAAAGTGCTAGAACACATTGTCGCCTCCAGTATGTCCAAGCACTTCAACAGCCAAAACATTCTTTATGAACTACAGCATGGGTTCCGAGAAAGGCGTTCCTGCGAGACCCCGATTCCTGATCTTTGTTTTACTTCTACTTTACATGTCACCAGGCTGAAGACACCCATTCCCTTTAAATGCTTTCTCCATAACACTGAACTTGAAAGTGTGTCTGCTGCAAAGTACCTTGGGGTCACCATATCTGACGACCTCAGCTGGGGAACGCACATAGACAATATCACAAAAAATGCAAATCAAACCCTCGGCTTCATCAAAAGAAATATCAAAGTACACAACCAAGAACTTAAGTCCACAGGATACAAAACTCTTGTCCGACCGCAGTTGGAATATGCTTGCAGTGTCTGGTCACCCCATACAGCTACAGATATCTACAAACTCGAATCTGTCCAACGCAGAGCTGCCAGGTGGGCCAAACGAGACTATAGGTACACATCAAATGTTACAGCTATGCTTGGCAAACTCCAATGGCGTCCACTAGATCAGAGACGCATCGATAATCGCCGTATCATGCTATATAAAAGGTCACGCATGACCTTGTTGCAATCCCTGTCTCTGATTACCTCACACCAAATCGCAGAGAGTCGAAATTTATCCACCCTTTGGCATACAAGCAAATCCCCACCCGGACCAACTATCACAATTACAGCTTCTTCCCAAGATCAGTCATACACTGGAACGCTCTTCCAGTCTATATTGTCTCGCTACTAACCTGGCACAGTTCTGTCATGCTGTCTGCCGGGTGGTGCATGTGTCCCCCTAAAGCCACCAGATTCTGTTTTTATCTTTGAACTAAACTAACTTTCTTTTCGCACTGTACAATTTCATTTCACCTACTTTGCCTATCCTTTTATTTCAGCTAACCCCCTTTAGCACTTGGTATGCCGGTTACCCTTCTGTTGTCCTCTTATGAGGTTAAGAAGTATTGGAAGAAAGAAATAGTAGCAAAAAGATCTGATAAGTAACTCACATATTAACGAGGTAATAATTGAAATCAATGAAATAATGATACACTCAGTGGCCATAAATGAGTTCCCAAAATGGCTGACAAGAAATTGGAGAAAAATATGGTCTGAAATAATTGCAATTTCCTACCTAATTACAAATCGTACTCAAATACTAATTGGCCGATATCACTAATTAGGGTACATGTTTACATCAGCACTTAGTAAAATGATGATGTCATCAGTTGCCATGGCAACACCTGACAGCATACAGATTAGCACATTCCTTTTGAAAAATCAGGGTAGGTGTACTAAACGAGTTATAAAATTATCAATTTCTGATCTTTTTAAATAAAAATTGGTATAAATATCGGCAACATACTGAAACAAAATCTGATTGTGTATAATTTTACCTACAGACAATACATTATGGGAAATCTGACCTGCTTTCGGATGTAACATAAATTCGTCAAAATCATCGAAAAGCAAACATTTTTGGTGATAGACACTAAGAGAACAGACAGAAAACGGACTTTGTGATATATCTGATTTGAGAGATATTGGATCATAGTTTCTAGCAAAAACTGTTGGTTTGAATATATCTTAGGGGACTGCACCAGCAAGGAGATTCAGGAAAATATTGGTTTATTTGAACAGCCGTGCACTGTTTGCGCTCCATAAAACAACATAAAAATATGTTGTAAAATTTGTAAATAATATTGTTAACTTAAAGCACCATTTTGGACTATATTTTTACAAAAGACTTTGTCTTTCGTATAACAGTGTCACATAAATGTGTCAAACTCTACGGGTACCCCCATAAAGACTAACGCCCATCTAGACGTTTATTCACTGTTGATAGCTACATTTCATATATCAGAGAAAGATACTTCTGTTCAATGATTGTTGCTAGAACATTGGAGAGTGTGCCAGTAATTTAGATAGAAACAATGCGGCCTACTTACTTAATGTTTCTATAGTAACTATTTTACTGTCAGAGGTAAAATTACCCCACCCACTTCTAATAATGTATTAATTCAGTTGGGAAAATTCAAACATATTTGGTTTCTCAGCTGTCCATCATACTAAAACGACATCAGAGTAACCAAAATTATATAGATTATAAATTAAAAATTTAATCATTCAGAATAAAAAGAATCTGTGAGCCAGTGCAGATTTTTTAATCCAATTTTAAAACCACGGTACTCTAAATTAAGAATACACCAGAGTTATGCATGACGAGATTTCTAAGAACAATTGCTATATTTGTAATTGGTAATGAATAAACAACATCACCCGGTAAACATAACATGCATTGGATCTTTTATTTTTAAGTAATTTGATCTGGAAATGTAGTCACAGACTTACGAACATCACGACGTCAAACAGTTTTGGGAACTCATTTATGTCCACTGAGTGTACAAATGCCGAGCGGTGAAAATGGGTAAAAATAAATTGTAAATCGTATATACACGTATTTTATCATACATTAACTATATCTTTCATTTTTTATTAATTTTGGCTGATAATTGGAGGGGTAATTGACCCCCATAACAGCCTTGAAATTATGTTTTGGCCGAAATTGCTATGGGCCGATTTAGTCATAGACCGATTTTGACATGGGCCGAAATGACCCGGACCGGCTAACGCACTGATACCCCCACATATCCGGGTCATTCCGGGAATTTCCAGGTTAGCGTGGGCAGTTGAATCAAGCGCGCCCAGGTGATGCGAGATAACAGTGCGGGTTTTTGTTTTTCTTTGCAGGATCCAGATGTTGGCCGTTATTTGGTATTTTAGGTCTGTTGAATTATCTTCCTTCCAAGCATTAATATTTTGCGATATTTTGATATTCTTTCTTTCTCTTTCTTCCGGTTTCGCCTTCACCCCGGTCGCGGGACGTTTCGGTCCTGAGTCGTTTCGGTCCCTGGGTCGTTTCGGTCCTGAGTCGTTTCGGCCGGGTCGTTTCGGCCTGGGTCGTTTCGGCCAAATTGGTGGGTCGTTTCGGCCTGATTTTTCTATCACTTTATTTATATGTATATATATATTGTTTTTCGAAGACCAGCCTGTGGTTTTGCTATCTTCGCTCGTTTTAAGCCTTTAATGGAGCGTGATAGCTCAGTGGTTAGTGCACTTGCCTCTGATGCTAGAGGTCCCGGGTTCGATCCCCGGCAGCGGCGATAAAATTTCGGTGTCCGAACACGCTCCATTGGCATCATTTGCAGGGATGAATGTCATTAAGTGCACCGTCCTTCGGATCGGGACGTTAAATGGAGGCCCCCTGTGCAGGGAGAACCATCCCCTGTGCAGGTAAAAGATCCCTACCGTAATTACATGATTACTGTGTAGGCTTTCATCCTGCAAAACTGGAGTGTATGTAATATACACCTGCGGTAATGGTCAAATGTGACCGACGCAGTATCAGAAGATAGATAGATAGATAGATAATAGGTCAGAAAACAGAGTGCTTTTTCGAACTGCATAGACTCGGAGATCAGCCTATGCTTTTGCTATCTTCGCTCATTAAGTTTTTAATAGCTCAGAAAACAGAGGTCTTTTCAAACTGTGTAGACTCTGATCACAATGAACAGATTTATAGGTTATTAAGTCTTTGAATATATCACAACGACAGATGCAGGCTGATCATATAAAATAATAACATCGTTCAGTTTTTAATAGCTCAGGAAACAGGGGGCTTTTTCAAACTGTGTAGACTGATCACAATGAACAGATTTATAGGTTATTAAGTCTTTGAAGGTGTCACAACGACAGATGCAGGTTGATCATAAAAAATAATTACATCGTTCAGTTTTTAATAGATCAGAAAACAGGGGGCTTTTTCAAACTGTGTAGACTATGATCACAATGAACAGAGGTATAGGTTATTAAGCCTTTGAAGGTATCACAACGACAAATGCAGGCTGATCATATAAAATAATAAGGTTACATTTAGCAAATATTTCGCATGCTGTTCTCAAAATGTGCGTGTCATTGAACCTAGTACAGTAGAATTCTGCTTAAAGACCACTTCTATATTAGGACCACTCCGCTATTTAGACTGGTTTTCGCCAGACCCAAATTATTTCTTATATAATTAATTAAGACCACCCCGCTATTCAGTATTATGACCGCTCAAAAGACTGAATCTACCATTATTGTTCTTTATTGAGACCACTTTTTGGCCAAGTCAAGTTAATTTTGTATCTCTCAGTCCATTGATCAATATAATTTTTTGCAGGATTCCTCATCATTACAACAGATCTTGGTAATGTTGACACATTTCCCTAAATGTGTGAAAAACAGCAGTTTACCTGTACTAATCAGTGTTTTTTTGACAAGATTTTTTATGCTAGGTGAATAAATAGTTTTAATAATTTTGGTAAAGTGCAGCTCTGTTTTCTTCAGAAAGAAGATTATTGTGGAACAATTGTTATCATTATTGTGATTTTTATTGGTGTAATATTGCCTATAATTACATATCGTCTGCTGAGTGCAATAACGCTGTAACTGACATTTTGGTCGAAATAGTTATTTTTTTTTTTTATTTGCATAAATGGGTGCCTTAGGACTTGACACACTTGGTAAATAAGTTCTACAGCTGGATTCTGCCTCAATCATGATTTATTTCAGCATTTTGGAAAACTTTTGTCAGTTACACCGTTTTTGCCCTGACTTGTAGAGAAAAAAGTTGGCGCAAAAACAGTGTAAGTGCACTTACCCCATTTTTGCACAAAGTTTTTTAATACCTCAAAAATATTGAATCCTGCTGCTTGATATTTCAGAATAAGCATGTATGTACCATGCAGATTGTATAAAATGTGACCTATTACCTACCTAAGGTCTTTAATTTACTGCTTTACCATGTAAAAGGCAAAGAAATAAGGTTTGTACATTTACACCGTTTTAGCGCTGGATGCACTTACACCGTTTTTGCACCAAAACACTCGGCGCAGAAATGGTGTATCAACCCTTAAATGCTAAATATTTCTTTTCAAATGTCATTTATTCAACAATAAACATCACACACAAATGAAAGAAATCGCCATGAAGTTAAGAAACCAGCTTATTGTATGGTTTTCTATGCCATTCTTTAATAAAACAGTTTTTTGTCTCTCCTGAAATGTTGACATTTTGCACTTACAACGTTATTGCACTCAGCAGACGATATAATGAGGAAAAGAACAGTAAAGTTAAAGACAGCAAGATTTACTAAGAAGCAATAAAATAGGTAGGGGTGTAACGATGCATCGATAGATCGATGCATCGCGATAGGGAGTGCCTCGATAGCAATGCATCGATAGTACTTTGGACTATCGATAGCTATCGCCGATAGTTCACTCAACTATCGATAGTTTCGATTGTTTTTGTATTTTTCTTGAATATACTTTGAAAATATACCTGTACTGTTGTGTAATTACGCAAGTATTTTTGCTTAGGAAATCCATTCAGCTGTAATCAGGACAGACTTATAAGCCTTCACATATGTGCATGATGATCTGAGTCTTCGCTGGTCGCACATGTGTATCATAGTTTTTTGCCGTGTGGTGAATTTCTCGCGGCGATGAATTTCCCGCCGTCATTTCTGCACGTGCACTTGAAGCTGTCAGAAATTTTCCCGCGTTTTTCAATAACAAAACGTCAATGATAGTTTGATCACGCGTTTGTTGCATGCAACTTTTTGAAAACATGACAGTGAAACCTGTGCGACATGTGAAGGCTCAGATCAGCCTGCGCAGTCACATATAAATGTTTGCTGTTTGTACTATCCTTGCGTAGTATAACTTCTGGGACAAACGCCATTTCCCTGTTCAGTTTCGAAGACATTTGCAAGATGCACAAGCTGATCTTTTGTATGAAGAAATGTTTGTTTTTGCTGTGTGCTGACTTATTCATATAGGTAAATAAATGCGTAATAAATGACGGTATAATGCAGTTTAACTTGTTGTATATGTGACTCTTTTTGCGCATAAGGACCAGACTATTAAACCGCACTTTTGTTGTCTCATTAGAAATGCATTTCTCGAAAAACGCACAGAATGTGCATGCGAGTACATGATAGACTCAGATAAGTCGGCAAGTATGCGCAAATGCATCAATGATGATGTCATCAGTCGGCTGGCCTGACCGATTGGGATTGAATTCTTGGGGGAATATTTAAGCAGACAAAGTTTTATTTTCCTGTCGTCATCCTATAGGGGGGAAAACGTGCAGCGCGAGGCCTTAGGTCTCCGTCTATCAAGTACTTTCTTAAGACGATTCTGGACGTTTTGATGGTGGACACTGGACAACCTGGGACAAATTGACGTTTTTATTTTTCGTGGGTCTTTCTGATTCTATTTTTGGTTGCCTTTGTATTATAATAGAGGGATATTCCAGAAAAAATAACATGTCGAAACGGCCAAATTTCATTACATGACAACTTTGTTTTATTATTGCTGCTTGTCTTAGCTGTCGTTTGTGCAAGTACTAAATGTCCACAGAGTCAAAGAGCCTAGGTCAAGCCCTGTACATATTGCTAAATGAAAAAACCGACTTGATAATTGCTTTACTTCTATTTTGATAGTCTAGCTTTTGATGCTAACTTCAAATAAAAAATATGTAAGTTCAAGTTTTAATGCAGTTTGTTAGATTCATGTCGCCCTTAAAGAGGTGCTAAAATAGCGTGCTGTGATTACGTAATACTATGTAATAATAGTTTGCTGCTTCCAGTATATATGCCTGTAAGTTACAGGCATATATACTGGAAGCAGCAAACTATTTTTAGGCGGTGGTGGGGATATATATAAAGAGCCGTCTCCCCATGAAGTTTTTTCTGGAATAGCCCCGAGGGAATGAATGCTGATATTGAAACACACAATAAACATACAATTTTAGGCCATTGGAATTTTCCTAACTCGTTCTGTCACTCTTAGCCATTTTATGTGAGTGATATAACATCTATGAATCATTTATAAGTGTTCCCGATAGTATCACGATAGTATCGTGATAGTATGCCACGATAGTGATAGTATCGTGATAGTAGTTTCCACGATAGCAATACTATCACGATAGTCAAAATTGGCATCGATAGTCAGCCCTAAAAATAGGCACAGTGCACATAAAAATATTTAAATCAGTCTTGCCAGCAAATTTTTTCACCAATTCCATTTTAAGAAACCACCCGCTAATAAGACCACTTTTAGAAGTCTAGAAAGTGATCTTAATAGCGGAATTTTACTGTAAATACTGATCATTCTTAGACAGTAATCAAGTTCTTGTCACACCTCCTCGTTGGTGCTAACTGGAAACATGGCTATGAATAGAACTTTTAAAACACTTTATTTGGACTATCATAACCGTGGCTAATGTGACAGGTCGTTGAAATAATATTCCAAACTTAAATAATAATTACTATTCAATATGTTTTTTGCAGAAAAAATGCTATCTAATAAAATCGGACCGAAACGACCCAGGCCGAATCGACCCAAGGCCGAAACGACCCACCGAAAAAGGCGGAAACGACCCAGGTTCAAATTTGGGCCGAAACAACCCGGCCGAAACGACTCAGGACCGAAACGCCCCGGATTCCTTCACCCCAGGAGGGGACGGTGTACATTACATAAACTCCAGTTTTGCAGGCTGAAAGCCTACACAGTAATCATGTAATTACGGTAGGGTTCTTAACCTGCACAGGGGATGGTTCTCCCTGCACAGGGGGCCTCCTGTTAACGTCCCGATCCGAAGGACGGTGCACTTTATGACATTCATCCCTGCAAATGATGCCAATGGAGCGTGTTCGGACACCGAAATTTTTCACACCGCTGCTGGGGTTCGAACCCGGGACCTCTAGCGTCAGAGGCAAGTGCACTAACCACTGAGCTATCACACTCCACGATTCAACAAACTTGTTGGAAATGCATGCATGCGGACAAGAATTGATTTCGGTAAGGCAACTGGCTAGCTGTCCGGTAGCGAGGCGGCGACCATTCGGTAACAAGACGTTTCGCCCCAAAGACGTTTCCCCTAGTCGTTTCGCTACCCTTTTTGACCCCTAGTCGTTTTGCCCCCATAACCCTAGTCATTTTGCCCCCAAACCATTCTTCCTAGTCATTTATGAGCTCAGAGAGAGAGAATAGTTCAGTGATTATGCTATTAATATGCCGCCCTCCTGGTTTTCGACAATCATTTTTTTTACTGCTTATGTACATGATGTAGAAGATTAAAAAAAAAAAAGAATTTGGTTTGCATGTGATGTGCAAAAATATTCAGATACATTTCTTTTTACCATTCCCAACCATTCAGTTTTCGGTTCATGTTGTTTTGATTTGCTATTAGTCCAACAAGTTAGATGTACGCATGCACTCATCTTAGCTGGTATACTAGTGTTTCCCCCAGCCTTATTTAGCATGGCGCTGCGCCATGCCCCTTTTCTCTAGCGCCATGCCCTTTTTCAGATAGAGTAAATGTTGCCCTACATTTTGGTCAAAAAATCACTGAAATTGACCAAAAAATAACAAAGTTATGCCTGTTTAAATAAGGACTATATTAGATACCTTTTGCCGGCCTCAGTGGCTCAGTCGGATGCGCGTCTGACTTTGACTGGTGATCAGGAGGACGCGGGTTCGACTCCCGCCGGGGTCGGCAACATTCTTTCGTGGAGATTGATCATGAAATCTTTTCTACGGTCATTCTCTCCCTTCCGCTGATTCAAGAAGGGCAGTTGTCAGTTTCTGGCGAAAGAATGTGCACTGTACTGGTTAAACGCTTACGTATAAGCCTGCCCAGGAAAGTGTTGATAGGTAAACTGACCGGCTCAAAAATGATCTAAATAGTGTTGACTGGGCCGTAAAACTCCAATACAAACAAACAAACAAACAATTAGATACCTTTTAGCAATAAATTGTTGCCTTTTTTGACAGTCCACCTTTATTGTTGACTGATAATCCAACTGTTTATTGAACTTAATTATATCACTTTAAGAACTCATAACTGTGTTTTGATAACAAGTGTGAGTGGCACCAAGTATGGTTGACTGATAATCCCCCTGTTTATTGAACTTAATTATATCACTTTAAAAAGTCATAACTGTGTTTTGATATCAAGTGTGAGTGGCACCAATTAAACAAATAAAGTGTGAAAGTGTGCCTGACCAGTGTCATGTCAGTGTTTATGTGTATAAGAGAATGGGAACTGTTGGCCAAACATGTTCCAAACTTATCTTGTCTTTTTTGTAGCAGAGATCAGCTTGCCTGCAAAACTTAAACTTCATGTCACCAATGGTTAAAAAGACATATCTCTTGACTTAGCATAAAAAGACAGGCGGTATAATTTAGCACTGAAGACAAAGCTTTCTATCAAAAAGCCTACCTGAATTGAAAACCAGAATTTTTTTTTTGACATGTTTTTCTTCATGGGCGCCGCCATCTTTTTTTTTGCGGTAAATCTGAACTGCTCAGATTTCATCAGTTATGCCCTTTGCCCATCAACAATGAATATACCTTGACAATTCAGCTTCATAGCCTTCTTCCTGCATATAGCATTATGACATCGCCTATCTTGGAAGCGGTCTCCGGACATTAGCCCCCCATGACGTTTGCCCCCCAATGACTTAATCTAAAAATGGACATTTGCCCCCCAGTTGAAAATGCAACCCGGACATTTGCCCCCCAGAGCTTATTTTTGGTATGGACATCTGCCCCCAGTGCTTATTTTACAGGTGGACAATTGCCCCCCACTGCTTATTTCAGAAAGGGACATTTGCCCCCCAACCTGGCTAGACAAGGCTATTCATTACACAGACTTGTATATAGCTAAATAATTTACATGATAACGTTTTGGTTTAAGTTTTACAGCTCATTCAAGATCATTTCAGTTTCTTCAAGAATTAACCATCAGTGTATCCAGTGTAAAAACCACTTGAGTATAGGCGTTTGACACTGGACCCTCAGTGAGGCACAAACTCAATATATGGTTCTGTAGCTGACTTGCTTAACCCTTATCCTGCTGAATAAATTAAGCATCTCCAATTGTTGACTATTAACCATCATATTCTTGGTATATTTTTGTTAACTTAACAAATTGCATGACAAACAGTACAGATCCCCATCAGATATGGCATCTGATCGGGATCCATACTGCTTTCTAACGTAGGGGTTGTCCATAACAGCAGGTTATTATGGGATTCATATTTATATAGATGGGGTAATTTATTGCTTAACATTTTGTATTTCTGATGATAATAAACCAATAAATACATTGTTTTCCTCCTTTGTGTTAGCCCTGGTCTATCTGGGGGGCAAATGTCCCTTTCTGAAATAAGCAGTGGGGGGCAAATGTCCACCTGTAAAATAAGCACTGGGGGGCAGATGTCCATACCAAAAATAAGCTTTGGGGGGCAAATGTCCGGGTCGCATTTTCAACTGGGGGGCAAATGTCCATTTTTAGATTAATTCATTGGGGGGCAAATGTCCTGGGGGGCAAATGTCCTGGAATCCTTGGAAGCATGTCATCACTGATAAATTATTATTGTAGCAGTCAAATTGAAAGAGATATCCATCTTGCCAAGGAAAAACGTATTCATACGCCTTGGAGCTAATTTCCAAAAATTACAATAGTACACCATTGTTTTTAATTTAAAACATAATATTCATTTTTGAAACTGTATTGCAACTAATTTCACATACTTTCTAACATAATTGGTTCGTTAATTTATGTATAGTATGCATTCATTACCGAACTATTTTTTATGTGTAACGTTTTCCCGGTTGGTGTTGTTTGGCCCAGCTTCTAGTAATATGATTTTTGAAACTTTTTTCATCAAAACATATTAAATACATTGGGCTTCTATGAGTTTTTACCAGCCTACACATTGGTAAGTAGGTGACATAACAGATCATTAATTGGATTAGATAAATATAAACTTTGTGTTGTCCAGAAGTTCACCTGTGCAAAAATCAATTATTTGTTTATGGTGACTCATGTGAACCAATGTAACAAATCAATGGGTAAAAATAATGTCTATACCATAGCAGTTATTGGCTGTGATCGGAAGCCTTTTGGACAAAGTTTATGGTGCTGAACAGGCTGCTTTCAGTCCTTTAGTTCAAATATGGGGATAAACTGTTGGCTTATCTTATTTTCAATTATTTGGTTTTGATTTATGCAATATCAAATTACCCATCCTGTAAATACAATCAGTAACACAGTGAAACTTTTGTGCAGTGATTGCATAAGTTGTTATAAACTGCATGAATGAAATATATAAAATGAAGTACTAAAAGCACCGAAGAATGGCAATCATTTTACAAGCTAAATGCAAGAGATTTCAACACCTCAGCACAATCAATGAGCTTGTTGCCAAATTGGTAGAACTGGTCCTTTTTGGCTACCATACACTGAATTTAAAATAGTACCAGGTGAGATAATTACATTTTTTTGAATTTTTGGGAATCATTAATTTTCAGTTCTATTTAGGTATTTTATTTGAAATTCCTCTGTTGCAGTGCTTAAAAGGCAACCTTTAGCCACATTTCTATGATACATGTAGTATTTTACACATTGTGGTTCTGTGGATTGAGATGTCATTTTTTTGCAAAACAAAGGAAAAATGCAATAAATTACTAAAACTGACTTTCGAATAAAAATCTTTGGCTTCCATATTCTTACATTTACATGGACTACCATCTGATGAAAAATCTTGTTGGGTAATTATTTGCAAATATGATTTTTTCAATACCCCAAATGTAGTGAAATAACTGTATTGAGGAACCTTAAGTAGAAGTAAAACAAAGATCAGGAATCGATACAATTAACTTACTCCACCCATCAAAGACACCAAAGGGAAAGAAACACAAACATGAAGCGACCAGACCATAATGGAAACCTAAACAAAGGATGGCCATAATGACAGTTACTTTACCACAAAATGGCCAAATGGCCATCCAAAATAAAAAGGCACAAGTGATACACACAGTGAGTAGTAACAAACAACATAAACAAACTGCCACAGAAGAACCGCCTTGGAACGGCAGGGATACAGACTAACAGTCGCCTAAATTTTTGCCTGGGCGCCTAAGTTTTGAATAAAAGTGCCTATTAACTTAATGTAAAATTTGGATTTATGGCAGTCTGGGCGCCTAAAGCAAAATGCTAAGTCTGTATCCCTGGAACGGTCAGTGGAAAGAATTCCACTTGGGAGGGGGGCTTAAATCAATTTTACGTGGCCACAATCCTCGCCCTTACCTCTGTCGCGATTTAGACAAATAATTTGTTCAGTCCGCATGAAGGCCTCCTAACTCATCAGTGCAACATCTTTGTGAGCACAAATAATCAAAGGACCACAGAGGTGAGACAACGGTGATGACTTCCTCATGCTCAACAACAAATGTTCCTAATCAGCTGTTATGATTAAATCAAAGTACTGAAAGTACTGAGGAAAGTTGATTTATGAGATATATTCACCATGATAAAATGGTAGTGGTAGATTAAACAGTTCTCTAAGTATCTTTTTGACAAGATTGAAAAAGGAGTTTAACCAGGTTCGACTAAGAAAAAAATTCCTGTTGCTTGTTATTGTCCTCGTGACAATCACTGACCATCTGACTGGCGCCGACCCTGAACAAAATCCAGGTATTAGTTATTGATAGCACCCCTAAGATGTCAGAGCGGAACGTCAGAAGAAAATTGAGGACTGTGTTTGTTTGATCGTTTGTTTGTATGTTTGTTTGCTTGTTTTGAGGTTTAACATCCCCGTCAACACTGACTAGGTCATTTAGAGACGTTGCTTCCAATTTTGTGAGACTTTTACCCAACACTAAAATGAAATGACATAATTATCAAGCCTGTCGCGCAATGAAACCAAATAGGCTTGTGGCATGGACGGTCCGATTCGCACCACTTTTCCTGGACAGGCTTAGATCCTCTAAGCTGTTTACCAGTACTCATGTGCGGTCGATTTCAGCTCGGCGTGGAAGTATCTTGCAGTCTGTCTATTTCTTCAAGCCTTGATGGGCGGGGGCGGTAGGACTGTGCTCGTGCATTTGGCCATTGGCAAACAGAACCTTCATAATCAGACGCCACATAATGCGGTGTCCGATCAGATCTAATGTACCTGCTTAAACAGTCCGATTCTCAGTTCATGACTATTCTCCAAACTTACATTCAGAGACGATCGGTCCACCAGTTCTCTCAGCACTTTGATTAATTGAGTACTTACGCAAATACACTGTTTATCTGGAGCACTGGACGGGAGTGAACTTTAAAACCTATTGCTTTCTTTCGGCGAGTCATGGGTCTCCAAAAATGAAGTGTACATTGCTTTCGGAGACGTTACAGCAGAGCCCTTAAATTTCTACATTTTAAAAAGTGGAGACGCTTCGACTTAGATTCGTCTTCCCAAGTGTCTATAAAACTAGTGCATATGCAACCAAAAATGCACTGAAGGGTCTGATTCGAGGTCACAGAATGAGGTGTCTGATCAGTGGCTTCTGAATTTGCTTAACCAATATATGACAATGGAATCTTCCAACAAATAAGTTCGGAACAGGATTGTCAGATTTGTTTTCTTAAAGGTAGGTTTTGCAAGAATATATGTTTTTTTAGCAATCAATGCAGACTCAGATCAGACGCCAAGTTGTGCTGCGTCTGATCTGGGCCTACAATACTTACATGCCATAAAAAGTGAGGATAGTTATATATGGGCTAATGTCCAGTTCGGAAACCGAGGGGTGAAAGGGAAGGAACACCTGTGGAATCAAGACCGTCTTGATATAAAAGGATACACCCAGTATTAAAGCTGGAAAAGTCCAGTTCGGCAACTGAGGGGTGAAAGGGAAGGAACACCTGTGGAATCAAGTCCCCATTCAGTGCAAATGTTAAGAAATCAATGCGCTGGAAAAGGAAATGAGGCAAGTGCTTAATTTGGACTATTTTATGCAGCGAACGAACAGCGGAAGTGCAGTAACGCGGTCCAGTACCGGAAGTAGAAATGCGATGACATATAAAGTTGATACAAGTATCAACTTTCAAAAATGACAATAAAATTGACCTGATGGATGATTAATGGTAAGTTTGTAAAATACTTCAACTTGCACAAAAATACCTGTATGCAGGAAGGGTTCCTGTTTCACGGCGCATAGTTGTCCTGTTACATCGTCAAGCCGATTTGGCGATATGCGTTTCCAAATAAGTGTTGATATTTTGTTTACAAATCCCATGAATGAAAAATGGCGACCAAAGAACTTATGAAAAATATCTCGTGGTGGCACAAATGGTTCTTAGACAGGAGAAAATTTTGGTTAGTAATATTCTAAGACATTGTAGTTCACCCTTCCAAGATCAGTACACTGTACATTTTAGGTCTTGAAAAATTAGGTAAATATGACTTGGAGCACAAATGCTGTCACCCTCAGTTTTTGCATCGGCTGTGTAAACCTACAAGATATTTGATAATTGCTTATTAGATAATGTTATGTTTGAAGATGTGTTACTTTCCAGTATATTCAAACTTTTTCTCCGACTCGGTGTTTCGGCTGAAAAGAAAAGTCATGTTGAGGGGTACCCCACCCACTTTTTGCACTTTCAGTAAACCCTTAAACAAACCACCACTCGACTGACAGAAGTTCGCCACCATTGGTTTGAATTAATTGTCATGTGACTTTGGTTATGACTAGAAGTTGGAATTGGATTTTTTCTTCAACGTTTTTTTTTTTTTTTCATGCGACGCAGCAACCGGGAATACATATCGGTAACATAACACCACAGCAAGGGAAACAGGTAGCTGGAGTTTGTATAGAGGAAAAGAAAAGCAGAAGTAGAGCAGTAAAAGAGAATTGGCATACAAAACTAAGGCTGACACGATTAATCGTATAACCGATTAATCGATCGATAATTTCCTAAAAAATAATTATCATTTCTTATTTGCTTTTAATCGATTACTTGATAGGTACAATTTACTACCCAAAATTATGCATAAAATAGCTGGATGAGTGGCAAACAATGCAGACCCTGATGAGACACCGCATTATGCGGCGTCTCATCTGGGTCTTCACTGTTTGCTCAGGCCTGTCTGTTCAAATATACATATGGTTATGTGCAACATATGGTAAGAGTCATGCTCCGACAGAAAGCCAGACAAGTAAAATAATGACAAAAACCTTAGCGATTACTAATCGATTGTCGATCGAAATGACAGGACCGATAATCGATTATCTCTTCAGCTCCGATTAACCAGCCCTATACAAAGCGTTCCTACACCTCAGCAGTTTGGTCACCCGACACTAAGAATAGCTTAAATATAGTTGAAATGACCGAAGTTTGGTTGAAGGAAATTAAATACTCCCCATATGATAGTATATCTCACATGTTGCGAGAGATCATTGCCAGGGATGACTTGCTTTTAAAACCCTGATATACACTAGGCATAGGCTCCCTGTTTTGTTTTGGCAGATGCACAAATATGCAAAGTATCACCAGCGATCTTTTTTATCAAGTACCAACAGATCTTTGGGACTGATTATTTAATCTCCACCAATCTTTCTTTTGTCCTTCCACTGATTGCGCAAATGCACATGATACTTGAACAACGGCGCATATAATTACTGGAAAGCACCAAAATACCGGAAAGCAAGCAAAATACCAGAAAGCACATATAAACTCCAAAAAGCACATATATACTGGAAAACATTAGAAAATTGTATTTAAATGCAATATATAACATATATGGAACAATTATGGTTGCTCTCTGGACTTTGTATGTTTGTATATTTGTATGTATGTTGTTCATGGCCCCCGCCCATTGGGGCTTGAAGAAATAGATGGGCTGCATGATGCTTCCACGCAGAGCTGAATCCGACCGCACACGATACTGGTAAACCGCTTAGAGGATCTAAGCCTGCCCAGGCAAAGCGGTGCGAGTCTGACCGTCCATGCTTATAAACCCTAGTGGTTTCATTAGGTGACAGGGCTTGAGATGTCATTTCATCTCAATGTCGGGTAAAAGTCCCACAAAATTGGAAGCAACGTCTCCAAAATGACATATACAGTGTTGACAGGGACGTTAAACCTTGAATCAAACAAACAAAATGTATGTTGTTCATTCTTCCTGATTTTTATACTTTATTCAAAGAACTATCTTTGCAACAGAATAAAGCACCTGATAAAATTTGATTTTTCTTCTCTGTATTTCCAATATAATAAAGATGAATACTGCTCTATAATGCATGTAACATCACTTGGACATACCATTGTCATTGCATTGTACATATACATTATTTTCAACGGGTCTCGGTGGCCTAGTGGTTAGGAGCGCTGACTCTTTCTCAATAGGTCGCTCATCACTGTGGTTCGCCCCCCCGCTCACTTCACTTTTGGAAAGACAAGTTCTGTTTGGTTTTTCTCTGAGTTCCACTCTCTAAATCGGTGGCTCGCATCCCGGTCAAAAAACATGTGTGAAAGACAAGTTCTGCCTGAATTTCTCCTGGTTCTCGCAGTTTTGCCAACCCAAACGATTGGCTCGATACATGTGAAAATCTTGAAAGGGCTATATAGCCCCCACCACCCGCTAAACAGCTAAATTTTCATGTGAATTGTTGAACAGACTTGTTAAACACCGTATTTAGTCAGAGACAATACCCCTGCTCTAGCAATGGAAACCCTGGTAATGCATATTACCACATTACGTCCTCACCAAGGTATTCATAAAGTATAGGATTTATTGAAGAATATGTTAAAATTTGCAAAAACTTACTGAAAAAGGCCCCCGCCCATAGAGGCTTGAAGAAATATATGGGCTGCATGATGCTTCCACGCAGAGCTGAATCCGGCCCGCACACTAGTACTGGTAAACCGCTTAGAGGATTTTTAGCCTGTCCAGGAACCGCGGTGCGAGGCGGACCGTCCATGCTAATAAACCCTATTGGTTTCATTGGGTGACAGGACTTGAGATGCCATTTCATCTCAATGTCGGGTAAAAGTCCCACAAAATTGGAAGCAACGTCTCCAAAATGACCTTTTCAGTGTTGACGGGGACGTTAAACCTCAAATCAAACAAACAAATTACTGAAAAAGGCAAAGATGTCAAACTCTGATCCGTATTTAGCAATACTGGAATACAGAAATACTCCCATAGAAGGCATAAATTTGTCTCCTTCACAACTGTTAATGAGAAGAAGGACTCGAACACAGTTACCTGTGAATGATTCACTTCTTAATCCTCAGTACGATGGAGCAAATGTGCAGAATGCGCTAAAAGAAAAGCAACATATACAGAAATATTACTATGATTTTGGTGCAAAATCCCTTCCACAACTTAATCCAGGTGATCAGATTCGTGTGAGAAACGAAAATAAATGGGAACCAGGCACAGTTGAACAGAAAGCTGACACACCTAGATCTTACGTAATACAAACGGAAAATGAACAGAAACTTAGAAGAAATAGGAGACATCTGTTAAAAACATCAGAAAATTGCAGGGAAGAGCCTGAAATCTTCTATGACTGTCAGGAGAACATTTCATCCAACAACAGCTCAAACGAAGTTGAACAACCCTCACCAAATAATTTGCAGAGTGATTCAAAGAAATACATGCATACTTCAAGTGGCAGACAAGTGTAAATGCCAAAGCGTTTTGATGATTATGTGATGAAGTGATTCTCACTTTGGATTTAAGGGGCACAATTAAGGCTGACACGATTAATCGTATAATCAATTCATCAATCCATAAATTCAACAAAAATGATTATCATTTCCGATTTTCTTTTAATTGATTACTTGATAGGTACAATTTACTACCCAAAGTTATGCCTAAAATAGCTGGATGAGTGGCAAACAGTGCAGACCCTGATGAGACGCCGCATTCTGTGGCGTCTCACCTGGGTCTACACTGTTTGCTCAGGCCTGTCTATTCAAATATACATATGGTAAAGTGCAACATATGGTAAGGGTCATGCTCAGACAGAAAGCCAGACAGGTAAAATTATGACAAAAACCTTAGCGATTACTAATCGATTATCGATCGCAATGACAGGACTGATAATTGATTATCTTTTCAGCTCTGATTAGCCAGCCCTAGGCACAATAATCCTCATATGCAATAAAAAGTGGTAAAGATACATAATCTTTACATATATTACGGTAAAGCAAAGAATTATCAGGAAAGCTTTTTAAATGTGTCATAAGGTAAATGTTTGCTTTTGAGCAATGTTGCTATTTTGCTTTAAGCCATAAGGTACCTTTAGTACTGATATATCAGAGAATGGGGTAGAATACTGTTTTCTGCTGATATCCTGATTATTTGCAACTTTCACCTGTAAGAAAAGTCAGCACAACCTGGTAATTGTATGTTTTATTGCTTTTTGTCTTAAACAAGTGTAAACCATCTGACCAGTTAATTCTCTCTTACAGATAAAGGAAGACCATTTTCATTGTTAACCCTTGTCCTGCTGAACCTGGATATGCCTTTTCTTTGAAACAATGTAGATCCAGATCAGATGGCTTCTGAAGAAGCCATCTGATCAGGATCTACATTGTTTGTCATTCAGGTTGTGAATTTGTTGTAATAATTTGCATCAAGTAATCTGATTGGTTGATAATCGGTAGTGGGTGTGGCATATATGAATATTCAGCAGGACAAGGGTTAATGGTTTTGTGAACATAGTCCAGACTTATGTTACTGATAAAATTCCCTGGATTCAGTGAAATAATTTTGTTATCTTAGATAATCAGAACTTAGCTTGAAACAAACAAGAAAAACAATGGGAGAAGAAAATGAAAAACTCCCATAGACTTGCAGTAAAGCAGATAGAAATTTTACTCTTTATTATACCCCCACAAATGAAATTTGGGGGGGTATATAGGAGTGAGCTTGTCGGTCTGTCTGTCGGTCGGTCGGTCTGTTGACTTGGTTTCCAGACGATAACTCAAAAAGCGCTTCACCGATTTTTATAATTTTTGGTACACTGATGTAACATCATAAAATACAGGTCAAGTTCGATTTCCACTACAATTCGTCAATTTTCGACATAGTTATGGCCCCTTTCAAGTGAAAAAATTGCAAAATGCGCTGATGAACTATCAAGGCAGTTTGCAAAATGCGCTGATGTACTATCAAGGCAGTTTTTGTGGGGGTATTCATCACCTTTAGTGATAGCTCTAGTTTGAAAAATATTAAATTTGTTAATTGATAAAATAAAAACATCAAAGAGGGAGATGTAAAGAAAAGTAGTTTTAGCAAGTCTATAATATCTAGTTTCTCTTTTGCTTTGATACTGGGTCAGTTTTAGAGTTGTGTCACCAGGCAAAATTTTAGGACATTTACATTTCAGAAATATTAATGAATAAATAAGTGTGATTGGGATTTCGATGTGGGATGAAAGTTGAAAGAAAGGTTTTATTTTTTTAGGTCATAGTAAGAGAGAATGGGTGAATGAGAAAAACAGAATTTCAGAAAAAAAAAGTTAATTTCATTTTAGTTTAAACTTCATAAATTTCATATTTTCCCAGGCTTTTGTTCATCAATGTTAATTTTTTGTAAAATGGGTCTAGAGGCATTGTTTTGACAAACAAACAAGTTAAGCACCATGGCTTGAGAAGTGTTTTAGCACCTATGAGCCAACAAAGCTAGTTTGAAATGCTTGAGCTGGGAGGTCATCAAGCAAAACAATAAGATTAATCAACTAAGGTAACACAAGTCACTCTTTGGGTTTCAAACTGGAACTTGGTAGACAACTTAATTGAAAAGTGATCAAATTATTGAAACAGTTGTCACTCTGAGATAGGTAACTTTTATTGTTCACAGGAAATTGCAATCTTTAAATAATTGTTTTGTTTTCCCAGGTGAAATTGTCTATAATCTTCAGAAAAAACTTTTAACACCCCTTTTGGGTCTGACTTTTGATTGGTCAAACTGATACTTCTAAAATATGAAACTATTGGTTGGATAATAGAAGCCTGTTCATTGGCTAATTTGAGATGGGGCTGATAAGCCCACACAAACAGTTATAAGAGACAAGTTTTGGAAACTGAGACACAGATACAATACAGAGAATACATAGTGAACGAAATTGAACTGTTAACTTGGTTTTGCATCGTAGACCCTGCACAGACTGTTTGACTCAAAGTTCTGTGTAGAGACTTACAAATCTTTGTTAAAACTTAGTAACAGACTTGTGTAAGAAGTGATTTGCAATATAAGGAAAATAGGAAAATTAAATAGCTAAGTAAGGGAGATAACTTTAGGAAATAGACAACACATTTAATTTTTTTTTCAATAAGCTCGAGCTTGTAAATAGTATTTTGCATAGTAAAAGGTGTTTTGTAAATAATCTGGTATTGTAAATAATGTGAAAGTGAAAAAAAAAAGAAAAGAAAAAATGAAGAAGAAGAAAGAAGAAGAGAAGAAGAAGAAAATATAAAAGTTATAGAGTAATATGCACATTAGTTTGGGGACAAACTAAATGGACCGTGGGGGAAAATGTCACCAGTCAAAATTTTAGGACATTTACATTTCAGAAATATTAATGAATAAATAAGTGTGATTGGGATTTCGATGTGGGATGAAAGTTGAAAGAAAGGTTTTATTTTTTTAGGTCATAGTAAGAGAGAATGGGTGAATGAGAAAAACAGAATTTCAGAAAAAAAAAGTTAATTTCATTTTAGTTTAAACTTCATAAATTTCATATTTTCCCAGGCTTTTGTTCATCAATGTTAATTTTTTGTAAAATGGGTCTAGAGGCATTGTTTTGACAAACAAACAAGTTAAGCACCATGGCTTGAGAAGTGTTTTAGCACCTATGAGCCAACAAAGCTAGTTTGAAATGCTTGAGCTGGGAGGTCATCAAGCAAAACAATAAGATTAATCAACTAAGGTAACACAAGTCACTCTTTGGGTTTCAAACTGGAACTTGGTAGACAACTTAATTGAAAAGTGATCAAATTATTGAAACAGTTGTCACTCTGAGATAGGTAACTTTTATTGTTCACAGGAAATTGCAATCTTTAAATAATTGTTTTGTTTTCCCAGGTGAAATTGTCTATAATCTTCAGAAAAAACTTTTAACACCCCTTTTGGGTCTGACTTTTGATTGGTCAAACTGATACTTCTAAAATATGAAACTATTGGTTGGATAATAGAAGCCTGTTCATTGGCTAATTTGAGATGGGGCTGATAAGCCCACACAAGCAGTTATAAGAGACAAGTTTTGGAAACTGAGACACAGATACAATACAGAGAATACATAGTCAACGAAATTGAACTGTTAACTTGGTTTTGCATCGTAGACCCTGCACAGACTGTTTGACTCAAAGTTCTGTGTAGAGACTTACAAATCTTTGTTAAAACTTAGTAACAGACTTGTGTAAGAAGTGATTTGCAATATAAGGAAAATAGGAAAATTAAATAGCTAAGTAAGGGAGATAACTTTAGGAAATTTGCAAGACATTTGATTTAAGTGAATTGATGAACATTAAATTTTGGGAAAATTATATGCTGGTCGACATTACAACTGTGACAAATTGTGTTAGGAACTTGACATTTCAGGACTCGTTTAGGACTTGACATTTCATGTGAATTCTAAGGAAAATTGTGGTAAATTGAATAAAGACATTTAGGACATTCTAGTGAAAAATAGGACATTGAAATAAAGGAAAGTCGGCATCAATCGCGTTTAGTAAGTTTTGGAACTTTTAACTAAATTTTGATAGAAAAATATTTAAATATACAAATTTGGGAAAAGTGAACTGTGTTGTGTTGACTCTAACCTACATCACATCAGACTTTGTGTCTGGTGTGATCATATGTCACCCAGGGTATTTGGGCTCGGAAACCCCTGGTCTTGTATGCTACCGTCTTGAGCTTAATTCCCCACTTTGCCAAGCGAGTGCGCACATACAAGGCCTGGGGCTAAAGAGAGGCAGGGACCGCAATTGTCACCCTGTCCATCTAGAACCAACCAACACCAAAACCCTTGTTTGTGACAGTTGTATCAGTTATGTACTGTATGTAGTTATTACTCGTCACATATTAAAGTTGTATAATCGAACTTTGTTCTGAGTGTCTCATAGCCCACAAACATAGCACTCACATGGTCACTTGGTGGGACCTCCGAATAGACACCCTGTGTTGAAATAACGTCAAGACAACAATATTAAATCAGTGTATTCCAAACAGTCTAGTTCAAGTTCTTTAAACTGCACATAATACTCTTGAAAGGTTGCTGCAGTATATGAAGATATAGATAGCAGTTTGTAATTACACGTATTCATAATTGCGTGTCGTTCTGACAATACCCTAGGGGATTAAGGGTAAATATTTGAGTTTTTCAGGTAAAATTATCAATATAGATCTAATATGTAGGCCTCAATTTCATTTTAACATGTTCCTCCGCAAAATACCCCCAAGTACAAAGTGCTTTTTGGTATTAATTATCCCTACGCTTTAAAAAAAAGCGTTCGGGGATATTGTGAACGCCTCCGTCCGTCTGTCCGTCCATCCGTTACGCTATCTCCTCCTTAACCACTGGCCAGAATGCAACCATATTTGCTATATGACTTCCTTACATGGTGAGGCCGCGCGAGAGGGACGTTATAGTTGGTTCCGCCCAAAGGGGCCATCTCAAGGGGTCAAAAGGTCACGCTACACTGAAAAAGTCACACTATCATCCTATCGCCTACATTTCTTCACCAATTTCAATATAACTTCACAAAAATGTTCCTTATGACAATATCTCGAGGGAGTTCAACTTTCAAGGTCATGGCCTCAAGATCAAGGTCACTGGCTATTTTTAGAAAAACTTTGTCATCGCTCTAGCGCCTATATTCACCGATTTCAATATAACTTCATACAAATGTTCCTTATGAAAATATCTCGAGCAAGTTTGACTTTCAAAGTCGTGACCTCAGGGTCAGGGTCACTGTGGCTATTTATAGAAAAACTTTGTATTCGCTCTAGCACCTACATTTCTTGATCCCATTTAATATAATTGCACACAAATGTTCCTTTTGACTATATCTCGAGTGTGTTTGACTTTCAAGGTCAAGGTCACTGTGGCTATTTTTAGAAAAACCTTGTTATCAATCTAGCGCCTACATTTCTTGTCCAATTTCAATATAACTTCAGACAAATGTTCCTTATGAAAATATCTTGTGCGTGTTTGACTTTCAAGTTCAAGGTCACTGTGGCTATTTTAAGAAAAACTTTGTATTCGCTCTAGCGCCTACATTTCTTGACCAATTTCAATATAATTTCACACAAATGTTCCTTATGACAATATCCCAAGTGTGTTTGACTTTCAAGGTCAAGGTCACTGTGCCTATTTCATCGCTCTAGCGCCTACATTTCTCGTCCGATTTCAATATAACTTCACACAAATGTTCCTTGTGGCAATATCTTGAGCGAGTTTGACTTTCAAGGTCAAGGTCACTGTGCCTTTTTTTAGAAAAACTTTGTCATCGCTCTAGCCCCTACATTTCTTGTCCAATTTCAATATAACTTCACACAAATGTTCCTTTTGACAATATCTTGAGCGGGTTCGATTTCAAGGTCAAGGTCACTGTGCCTATTTTTAGAAAAACTTTTTCATCGCTCTAGCGCCTACATTTCTTGATTGATTCCAATAGAACTTCACACAAATGTTCCTTAATAATAATAATAATAATAAAGTCTTTATTTCAAGAGGGTAACACAATTAGAACAATAACTAATCTCCCTTGCGGCCCTCAAATTATTTACAAATTTTACAACGAACGTTAAGACAATATCTCGAGTGAGTTGACTTTCAAGGTCATGACCTCATGGTCAAGGTCACTGTGGCAATTTTTATAAAAAAAACTTTGTCATCGCTCTAGTGACTACATTTATTGATGAATTTTTATTATCCCCATGCTTTTAAAGAAAGCGTTAGGGATATTGTGAACACCTCCGGCTGTCTGTCCGGCCGTCATGCTATCTCCTTAACCAATGGCTGGAACGCAACCATATTTGCTACATGACTTCCTTACATGGTGAGCGCGTGCAAGAGGGATGTTATAGTTGGCTCCGCCCAAAGGGGCCATCTCAAGGGGTCAAAAGGTCACGTCTGCTATGTGGCAAACACGCGGGGATTTGCAATGGCTTGCCATCGAGTGCTCGCTCTAGTATTGCTTTCCGGTATTTTGGTTGCTTTCCGGTATTTTGGTGCTTTCTGGTAATTGTATGCACCCTTGCACAAGGGTGCTGCAAGAGAGAGAGAGAGTGTGTGTGTGCTGCAAGAAGGAGAGAGAGAGGAGATCATAAAAATATACTTTTTTATTCAACATCGACCCTCACTGAACCTAAAAAAATGAATGATTTGCGGATCTTGTCCCGAGAAAAATTAATATTTTTCGGATAATAAATTGCGAGTAAGGCAATTTTAATTCTTGCTAGAACATATCTGACTTGGAAGAAACCAGTTAGGTGCATGGCTGTTGCACGTTGGTATGTATGTTTGCAGAATGAGAGAGGGTGAAATGTTACCTTTTATTTTTTATATCACTAAAAATAAAGGACCAGCACTGAACCTTGCAGTTTATTTTTCTTTTCAACTGAATAAGATGGTCCTATAAAACTTCGAATTTTGTGTATGTTCCATAACTCCTTTACCCTTCAAAGAATTTTCATTAAACATTGGTCAAATGTCCCCCTCAGTGAGCTGATGTGCAGAACATATAAATAAACCATGGCGACTCAAGGTCAAGGTCACAGTTGAAGGTCATGAGTTTGAAACTTTGAATTTTGTGTCCGTTCCATATCTCCTTTACCCCTGGAAGGATTTTCATTAAACTTTGTGAAATATACCCCACAGTGAGCTGATATGCAGAACCATAAATAAACCACGCCAGCTCAAGGTCAAGGTCACAGGTGAAGGTCACAAGGTTAAGCCTTGATACAAATTGCTGCGAGGGATTTGACTGTCCCTCAGACTGCTTTCTTGTTGTGTCTTGAATCAACTGATGTCGGGTCATTCAAACCTTAACCCTTATCTTGCTGAATATTCATTTAAGCCACACCCATTTCTGTCTATCAACCAATCAAATTACTTGATGTAATTTATTGCTACAAATTCATAAACTGAATGCCATACAGTGTAGATCCTGATCAGATGGCTTCTTCAGCCATAAAGCAAGGAGAGATAGGACCAAATCTAAACTATGTAGTGAGTGCCTGGAAACTGAAGACTTAAACCACTATATATTCCGATGTGAAGCTTACTGTGTGAAAGAACAGAGATGGGTTTTATGAAGAACCGTTTAGAGTAAAGAAGATCTGAATACAATAGGAGATATTGATATGAGAGTTCTAAATGGCTGTATGGAGGACGTAGGCAAGGAGGGACAAAACAATCTAATTGGTGCACTTTTAGAGTACATAAAGTGCACTAATAGGTTTAATTAATTTCAAAATTTAAGCTGAGTTACGCATGCACATGAGCAGCGTTAGTGTATGTAACCATGAGTATTGGCACAGATGAGAAGTAAAGCACAAGGAGGCTATAAGCAGCAATTTATTGCTTAAAGATCAAAAACAACAACAATTTGAATGACAATGTAGCCCGAGCCCGGCGTTTGGGAACATTGTGGTTCTTACGGAAAAAGTTTGCAACAATTACCTTTAACCCATTTTGTACCAGAAACCCTTAAAACAGGTACCCTGGTAAACAGTGCAGGCCCAGATCAGAGGCCGCAGAACGCGGCGTCTGATCAGGGCCTCCACTGTTTGCTAAAAGCTCAGTCATTTCAACCTGACACCCCTAAATTTTGAAAAGGACTCCTGCTGTATATAAGGAGGAAGATTCCATTTGGTACAAAAAGAGTTAAACAATTGTTTGATAGTTGTGAAGTTCATTAATTCTTCTTCAATCTTTTGTATCATAAAGTCCTTTGAAATTCAATTTTTAGCATTAGTTCCACTGGTAGCCATCTTGGAAAATGTCTGTCAAGAGACAGTATCCTAACGTTGCAGTAAACAGTTTAGGCTCCATAAGGGAAAAATAAATCATTTTTTTTACACCTATGGCCGTCAATGTTTGAACAGGTATTAAGTTTGATCAAAGTGGATCATCTTTAATAGAAACCATGAACATATAAACAGAAACTTAACATATTTACAGGATATTTGTTTCTGTGTTTTGACATTTGTGGTTTAGAGAAGCCATGTGTTCACCTGAAAATGCAACCACGCCTCACAACCCATACTTCAGAACAATACATGAGGTGTGTCCAGTGAAAGCAAAAATCACACATTGAGCCCATTTAGCAATAAGGATACTAGAACATGCATGAAAAACCTCTGTCAGCCACGGCCTACATTAACCTTTACCCTGCTGTAGGCGACAAGCCCTATTTTTGCAAACAGTGTAGATCCAGATCAGATGGCTTCTGAAGAAGCCATCTGATCAGGATCTACACTGTTTGACATTCAGTTTATGAATATGTAGAAATAAACTGCATCAAGTAATCTGATTGGTTCAAAGTCAGAAATTGGTGTGGCTAAACTGAATATTCAGCAAGAGAAGGGTTAACCATAGTTAGTGTTTAATCCAGACGTACTGGTCATGGGTTTAGAGTTCACTTTAGCTGAAACTGAAGCAGCTTTGGGTGACTTTATGGGCTTGCTATGTCTTGACAGCCTCTTAATGGGGTCCTTTTTGTCATGCCTGCTATTAGCAGGTGTGAAATAGGCGCCCGGTTTTCAGTCCGTCCGTTTGTCAAGGCATCAACATTTGCGACCACCCTGGCGTTCAGTTCACCCTAATGGTCAAGTTTATTTCCCAAGAACTATAAGAGCTTCATTAATGATACTTGGTACAAACTTGTATCTGGGGATGGCAGCTTAAATGCAAGGATCCCTATTTGACCTTGACCTACATTTTATGGTTCACTGACTTTGAAAAATATTGCGACCACCCTAGCGTTCACCCTAATGGTCAAGTTTACTTTCACGGTTTACAGTGTAAACCTCAAATCAAACAAACCAACAAACAGGTTTATTTCTCAAAAACTATAAGAGCTACCGGCCCCGATAGCTCAGTTGGTAGAGTGTCCGCTCCGGGGAACGGGAGGTCTCGGTTCGATCCCGGGCCGTGACATACCAAAGTCGTTAAAAATGGTACTAGCTGCTCCTCGTTTGGCACTCAGATTTACGGGGTAGAGCTAGGACTGGTCGATCCAGTGTCAGGATAATGTGACTGGGTGTGGTATCGTGTAATGTGTCTGGGACATGATACTTCAGTGAGGCAGCACTATAAACGTGAGCATTGAGCTCCCTGTCGCAACCAGACACCGTCGTGATATGACTGAAAAATTGTTGAAAGCGACGTTAAACCCGAATTCACACACACACACACACACACACTATAAGAGCTGCATTAATGATATTTGGTACAAACTTGTATCTGGGGGTGGCAAGTTAAATGCAAGCATCCATATTTGACTTGATCTACACTGTTTGCAAAGGTACATTTAATATTTGTATCTTGTCCAGCAGGATAAGGGTTGAAGCTTCGAAATCGGGCCTTTTAGGCATGGGAAAGCGTGGTCAGTATGAGGCCTGATACAGGCAAAGAGAGTGTGCTCCTAGAGGACCAGCACAGCAATTGTCATGATTGGCATTTTATGGATTAAGTTTACTTCTTTAGGTAGAGGTAGGGACTAGCTTCCTGTTTAACAGGCCATAGTATCATGATTCTGATTGGGTAGTTGTCAGTCTCTGGGGAAAGAATATGCTTTGTACTGGTTAACTGGTCCCCCGCCCATTGGGGCTTGAAGAAATAAATGGGCTGCATGATGCTTCCACGCAGAGCTGAATCCAACCACCCACAAGTACTGGTAAACCACTTAGAGGATCTAAGTCCGCCCAGGCAAAGCGGTGCGAGTCGGACCGTCCATGCTAATAAGCCCTATTGGTTTCATTGGGCGACAGGGCTTGTGGTGTCATTTCATCTCAATGTTGGGTAAAAGTCCCACAAAATTGGAAGCAACGTCTCCAAAATGACCTATATAGTGTTGATGGAGACGTTAAACATCAAATCAAACAAACAAAAACAAAACTGGTTAACTGCTTAAATATTTATAAGGTGTGGATAGGTAAACTGGCCAGCTCAATATGACCTGAATAGTGTTGGAATTTTAATCTCAAATACATGTACAAACAAACAAAACATGTTTCTGATTATCCTCACCCCATCAGCAGGTAAGTTGTTGGGAATCTTAAGTGTTTAAATTATAGAGCACTTGAGCAGTTGCAATTTTCTCATGGTTTTTAATAGTTCACCTTAACCCATATATGCCTAGTGGCCCTTTTTTGGGACGTTGGCAAACAGTGTAGACCCAGATCAGACGCCGCATAACGCGGCGTCTGATCTGGGTCTACACTGTTTGCTCAAAGAACATACATTTTTGTACAACTTACATTAAACAAAACAAATCTGACACCCCTATAATTGAAAATGGACAACTCCAAATTTTTAAGATGGAAGATTCCATTGTCATATATGGATTAATGTTCATTAAACTAAATGACAGAGCTGCTGGGGGATCAGATAAAAGGCTTTTTGTGAGTCCATAGCTCCAGAACAGCTAAGTAACAATTGGATAATTTTTTCTTATTTCTCTATTGAACAATACACTTTTGGTACATGTACTTGATTTTTTGTCTGTTGCTTGATTTGAGGTTTAACGTCCCTGTCAACACTGTATAGGTCATTTTGAGACATTGCTTCCAATTTTGTGGGACTTTTATCTGACGTTGAGATGAAATGACATCTCACTCAAGCCCTGTCGCCCAATTATAAACCAATAGGCTCCGCTTTGCCTGGGCAGGCTTAGATCCTGTAAGCGGTTTACCAGTACTCGTGTGTGTTGGGTTTCAGCTCTGCGTGGAAGCATCATGCACCCCATCTATTTCTTCAAGCCCTGATGGGTGGGGACCGACATGTACTTGATTAGACTGATTCTAACAAGTACCCACAATATATGCTACAAACAAGAACTACCGAGATCATAGCACCAGATAAGGTAAGACTAAGTATTTTGTGATAAATTGAAGATATTTTTACTTATTGCTCCATAAAAACCTATAAATCGTGTGGGTACTCTTTAGGACCGCCTCAGCGAGGTGGTTTTAATGAATAGCCACAATATAGGTTTCTATGGAGAATTGACAAAAACTAAACTTTGGTTGTCACAAAATACCTTATCTGTTGCTATGATTTTGTTTGATTTGAGGTTTAACGTCCCCGTCAACACTGTAAAGGTCATTTTGGAGACATTGCTTCCAATTTTGTGAGACTTTTACCAGACATTGAGATGTAATGACATCTCAAGCCCTGTCGCCCAATGAAACCAATAGGGTTTATTAGCATGGACGGTCCGGCTTGCACCGCAGTTCCTGGACAGGCTTACATCCTCTAAGCGGTTTACCAGTACTAGTGTGCGGGCCGGATTCAGCTCTGCGTGGAAGCATCATGCAGCCCATATATTTCTTCAGGCCCTTATCCGTTGCTATGAACAATAAATTATTAAATAAATATTTCTTATTTCTCTATCAAACAATACACTTCCAGTACATGTACTTGATAAGATCTGCTTCTGTAAACTTATTCTAACAAGTACCCTCAATATATGCTTGTCCATGCCTATAAACCCTATTGGTTGCATTGGGTTTAAGATATCATTTCATCTCAATGTCGGGTAAAAGTCCC
Source organism: Lucinisca nassula (assembly GCA_963580285.1). Lineage (NCBI taxonomy): Eukaryota > Metazoa > Mollusca > Bivalvia > Lucinida > Lucinidae > Lucinisca > Lucinisca nassula. Next base: position 67,885,440 of record OY757015.1, read on the forward strand.
ACAAAATTGGAACCAAAGCATCAAGTGAACAAGTCTGAAATGAAGACCCCCCTAAACCCCACTTTTTATAGAGAAAACTGGGGGTATACATTAGTTTTCTTATTTCTGCTCCAAGACATAGGTTGTGGGTACTTGTTAGACCCGTCGCAATGAGGCGGTTCTAACGAGCACCCACAACCTATGTTTGGAGTAAAAATAAGAAAAATATCACAATTTTTCATGAGAAATTACACTATTTTGGAGATATGAAAGAATGCACTATTTCCCATGGATGTGTTATCGTAATGGTCTCCAAAATTACCTTTACAGTGTTGACGGGGATGTTAAACTTCAAACAAAATATGCTTGAAACAAGAAAATTTAATACGGAGAGCATAGCAACATATAAGGTTGGTATTTTTTAAAAACTGAAGGATAGTTTTCCTTATTTCCTCATGCATGAATAAACACAACATAGGTTTTATGGAGAATTGACAAAAACTAACCTTCAGTTATCGCAAAGTGCCAAGCTTATCTGTTGCCATGGAGATTTATCCCCTAATCAGACTAGTTAAACCCCACTATCTAAGTATCTGGACCTTACATGTAGCATAGATGTCAGCTATTACGATTTTTGTGATTTTTGAATAATTTAGGCCCAACCTGTATTAAGCAACACCCTAACAGATAATCAAAATACACTTGCTTAACCCTCAGCCTTCCAATCATGACTTTTGTTGTGCTATACAATGCCAGTGGTGCAAGCCCAACTGTTGTTCTGTATTGGCACCTGCCAATCAAGGTTTGGAAAAAGATTGCACGGCTGCATGATGCATCCATGCAGAACTAAAACCAACCACATATGAGTACTGGTAAACCGCTTATTATATATACAGTCTAAGCAAGCCCAAACTTGTGTTCTCAGCATTTGTGAAGCGACATCAGGTTTCGGGTAGTACAGTTTATCTTTTTAGCTCACCTGACCGAAGGTCATGGTGAGTTTTTGTGACCGTAAGATGTCCGGCGTCGTCGTGCGTCGTCCGTCGTCCGTCGTGCGTAAACTTTTTCTTGTGAACAAACTAGAGGCCACAGTTTTGGTCCAATCATCATCAAACTTGCTCAGAATGATCATCATGACAATATCTCGGTCAAGTTCGAATATGGGTCATGTCGGGTGAAAAAGTAGGTCAGTAGGTCAAATCATAGAAAAACCTTGTGAACACTCTAGAGGGCACAGTTTTGGTCCAATCATCATCAAACTTGCTCAGAATGATCATTGTGACAATATTTCAGTGAAGTTTGAATATGGATCATGTCGGCTTAAAAAGTAGGTCAGCGGGTCAAATCATAGAAAAACCTTGTGAACACCCTAGAGGCCACAATTTTGGTCCAATCATAATCAAACTTGCTCAGAATGATCATCATGACAATATCTTGGTCAAGTTCGAATATGGGTCATGTCCGGTCAAAAAGTAGGTCAGTAGGTCAAATCATAGAAAAACCTTGTGAACACTCTGAAGGCCACTGTTTTGGTCCAATTATCATGAAACTTGCTCAGAATGACCATTGTGACAATATTTCAGTCCAGTTCGAATATGGGTCATATCGGGTTAAAAAGTAGGTCAGCGGGTCAAATCATATAAAAACCTTGTGAACACCCTAGGGGCCACAATTTTGGTCCAATCATAATCAAACTTGCTCAGAATGATCATCATGACAATATCTCGGTCAAGTTTGAATATGGGTCATGTCCGGTTGAAAAGTAGGTCAGTAGGTCAAATCATAGAAAAACCTTGTGAATACTCAGGAGGCCACAAGTTTGGTTAAATCATTAATCTTGCTCAGAATGGTCATTGTGACAATATCTTGGCTAAGTTTGAATAAAGGTCTTTTCGGGTCAAAAAGTAGGTCAGTAGGTCAAATTAAAGAAAAAACTTGTGAACACTCTAGTTTTACATAGACTTATATAGGGAAAATCTTTAAAAATCCTTTTCTCTGAAACCACAAGGCCTAGGTCTTTTATATTTGGTATGAAGCTTCATCTAAAAGACCCCTAACAAGATTATTCAAATGATAGTGCTGAGGCCAAAAATGTCCCCGCCCCCGGGCCCTTTGGTTTTACATAGGCTTATATAGGGAAAATCTTTAAAAATCTTCTGCTCTGAAGCTGCAAGGCCCAGGACTTTGATATTTGGTATTAAGCTTTATCTAGTGGACCCCTACCAAGATTGTTCAAATTATAGTGCTGGGGCAAAAAATGCCCCCGTTCCGGGGCCCTTTGGTTTTACATGGCCTTATATAGGGAAAATCTTTAAAAATCTTCTTCTCTGAAACCGCAAGGTCCAGGACTTTGATATTTAGAATGAAGCTTCATCCATTGGACCTCTACCAAGATTGTTCAAATTATCGCCCTTGGGCCAAAAATGCCCCCGCTCAGGGGCCCTTTGTTTTTACATAGACTTATATAGGGAAAATCTTTAAAAATCCTTTTCTCTGAAACCACAAGGCCTAGGTCTTTTATATTTGGTATGAAGCTTCATCTAAAAGACCCCTAACAAGATTATTCAAATGATAGTGCTGAGGCCAAAAATGTCCCCACCCCCGGGCCCTTTGGTTTTACATAGGCTTATATAGGGAAAATCTTTAAAAATCTTCTGCTCTGAAACTGCAAGGCCCAGGACTTTGATATTTGGTATTAAGCTTTATCTAGTGGACCCCTACCAAGATTGTTCAAATTATAGTGCTGGGGCAAAAAAAGCCTCCACCTGGGGCCCATTGGTTTTACATAGGCTTATATAGGGAAAATCTTTAAAAATCTTCTTCTCTGAAACCGCAAGGCCCAGGACTTTGATATTTTGTATGAAGCTTCATCTAGTGGACCCCTACCAAGATTGTTCAAATTATAGCCCTTGGGCCAAAAATCCCCCTGCTCAGGGGCCCTTTGGTTTTACATAGACTTATATAGGGAAAATCTTTAAAAATCTTCTTCTCTGAAACCGCAAGGTCCAGGACTTTGATATTTAGAATGAAGCTTCATCCAATGGACCTCTACCAAGATTGTTCAAACTATCGCCCTTGGGCCAAAAATGCCCCCGCTCAGGGGCCCTTTGTTTTTACATAGACTTATATAGGGAAAATCTTTAAAAATCCTTTTCTCTGAAACCACAAGGCCTAGGTCTTTTATATTTGGTATGAAGCTTCATCTAAAAGACCCCTAACAAGATTATTCAAATGATAGTGCTGAGGCCAAAAATGTCCCCGCCGCCGGGCCCTTTGGTTTTACATAGGCTTATATAGGGAAAATCTTTAAAAATCTTCTGCTCTGAAACTGCAAGGCCCAGGACTTTGATATTTGGAATTAAGCTTTATCTAGTGGACCCCTACCAAGATTGTTCAAATTATAGTGCTGGGGCAAAAAAAGCCTCCGACTGGGACCCTTTGGTTTTACATGGCCTTATATAGGGAAAATCTTTAAAAATCTTCTTCTCTGAAACCGCAAGGCCCAGGACTTTGATATTTTGTATGAAGCTTCATCTAGTGGACCCCTACCAAGATTGTTCAAATTATAGCCCTTGGGCCAAAAATGCCCCCGCTCAGGGGCCCTTTGGTTTTACATAGACTTATATAGGGAAAATCTTTAAAAATCTTCTTCTCTGAAACCACAAGGCCTAGGTCTTTTATATTTGGTATGAAGCTTCTTCTAAAGGACCCCTACCAAGATGATTCAAATTATAGTGCTGGGGCCAAAAGTGGCCCCGTCCCGGGGCCCTTTGGTTTTACATAGACTTATATAGGGATAATCTTTAAAAATCTTCTCTGAAACCACAAGGCCCAGGACTTTGAAATTTGGTATGAAGTTGCATCTAATGGACCTCTACCAAGATTGTTAAAATTATAGCCCTGGGGCCAAAAATGCCCCCACTCTGGGGCCCTATGGTTTTACATAGACTTACATGGGGAAAATCTTCAAAAATCTTCTTCTCTGAAACCACAAGGCCTGGGTCTTTGATATTTGGTATGAAGCTGCATCTAGTGGACCTCTATCAAAATTATTCAAATTATAGCCCTGGTACCAAAAATGTCCCCGCTCCGGGGCCCTTTGGTTTTGCATAGACTTATATAGGGAAATCTTTAAAAATCTTCTCTGAACCTGCAAGGCCAAGGCCTTTGATATTTAGTATGGAGCTTTATCTAGTGGACCTCTACCAAGATTGTTCAAATTATAGCCCTGGGGCCACAAATGCCCCCACCCCGGGCCGGGGCCCTTTGTTTTTACATAGATTTATATAGCCCTGGGGCCATTTGGTTTTGCATAGGCTTATGTAGGGAATATCTTTAAAAAAAATCTTCTTCTCTGAAACTGCAAGGCCCAGGTCTTTGAAATTTGATGTGTAGCTTTATCTAGTGGACCTTTGCCAAGATTGTTCTAATTATAGCCTTTGTTGATGTTTGGTATGAAGCTTCACCTTTAAGACCTCCCTCAACATTATGCACATTAAAACCCTGGGGCCAATAATGGCCCTCTCTGGGGCCCACTTGTTACACTATGGATCAGGTGAGCGATCCAGGGCCATCATGGCCCTCTTGTTTTGTTTGTTTGTTTGATTTATGGTTTAACGTCCCCGTCAACACTGTAAAGGTCATTTTGGAGACGTTGCTTCCAATTTTGTGGGACTTTTACCCGCCATTGAGATAGAATGACATCTCAAGCCCTGTAGCCCAATGAAACCAATAGGGTTTATAATCATGGGCGGTCCGCCTCGCACTGCTGTTCCTGGACAGGCTTAGATTCTCTAAGCTGTTTACCAGTACTAGTATGCGGACGGTTTCAGCTCTGCGTGGAAGCGTCATGCAGTCCATCTATTTCTTCAAGCCCCGATGGGCAGGGGCGAAGTTTATCTTTGAGTGTGCTATACATGTAAACAGCAAAATTTCCATGTACCAATCAGACACTAGGTTGCATCCATTCCATACATGTATCAACACACACATTTTAGATTGGAAATCTTAAAATGGAACATTGGCAAACAGTGACTCCGACCAGGGCCCTCACTGTTTGTAAAACAAAAATATAAATGAATGAAAGGGGGGTAAAATAGAATTTCACCCTTGTTCGTCTGATCCGTGATATGCTCTACCTTTGCAAACAATGTAGATACATATCAGATGGCTTCGGAAGAAGCCATCTGATCTGTATCTACATTGTTGAACCTTCAGTTCGTGAATTTGTAGGAATACAAAAATCAAGTTACCTGATTCGGTTAAGTCAGAAACAGGTCTGTCAGGATTAATTTATTCAGCAGTACTGAGTTTGTAACATTTCCGACATATCTTTTCAGATCATGTCCCGGTATTTCTCTGTATTTGTGGGTCATTTAAGTCCTGATACCAGAAAGGTAAGTTATGAGATAGCATCTACCTTATTTGCATTATCTGCTGGTTCCTAGTCTGATGGTTATCAGTGTTGGAAAAAATGGTAACCAGACCCCCCTGACCTTGAAAGGTCAGGGGGGTCTGGTTACCTGTTTTTCCAATATTGACAATGTGCAAGCTGGGAGGCAGCAAATAATGCAAATATGGCTAATATAGGTTCGAGTTCATAGAATTGCCTTTGTGCACACAAGCGAGTGCTTAGACATTTATCAGCAAGTGAGCTTACCAATTCAGATTTGATCAGGGTCTGCAGTTTGCTTGAAATACAGGAATGTAAGCATTTTGAAAAAAAACAGTCACAGAGCATAGCAAAAGATAAGGTTAGTATTTTTTGATGATTGAAGGATAGCCTTCCTTATTGCTCCATGAAAAATAGAAGTGGAGGCAATGATCAGGAATCGATACAATCAACCCACAGCTCCCATCAGAGACACCTATGTTGTGGGTATTCATTAGAACAGCCTTGCAGAGTCAGTTCTGATGATGATGATTTTGTGTTTAATCACATGTCAACCTTCTTTGGTATCATAAGCTTCAATCAGTAAATGATAAAAAATTACATGTATGTAGAATTAGGAGGATATTCAAAGTTAAAAGGGTCAGAATGAAATTGCATAAAAATCTGAAACAAAATTAAATCTTATGAAAAAGTCCATTTTCTTTTAAGAATAAGATAATATTATATACTGGTACATCTTGGAGCAATTGTTGCAAAGTGTCAGCTTTGAAGTAAAAGTTACGGGACTGTGAAAAGTCCACACAGTCAATTAAGATATGTTGAACTGTAAAAGGCTGATCACATCCTACACGAGAAGGCTGATCATCACCATTTAAAATATAAGAATGGGTAACTCTTGCATGGCTAATGCCCAAGTCGATTCTGAGTACCCACAACATAGGTTTTTATGGAGAATTGACAAAAACTATCCTCCAGTTATCACAATTTGTTGTTATGACGGTCTACCTTCAGGACTATATTCTCAGCCTACACTCAGTCCTCCTTAATTCCGCCCAGCCCATCAGGGTTTGGAGAAATAGATTGGGCTGCATGGTGCCAAGCTTCCATGCAGAGCTGAAACTAACCTCAGATGAGTACTGGTAAACCGCCTAGAAGGACTAAGCCTGCCCAGGCAAAGTGATGTGAGTCAGACAGTCCAATGCATATATAAGCCTTTTGGTTTCATTGGGCAGCAGGACTTCAGATGTCATTTCATCCCAATTAATGTCGGATTAAAGTCCCACAAAACTGGAAGCAACATCTCTGAAATGACCTAAATAGTGTTGTCGGGGACATTAAACCTCAATTCAAACAAACAAACAAATCAACCACTTAACTTTACTAGCCACATATTATCTTCAAAATGCCTCAAAATTGCAATATTCCCTACAATATTGCTAATATATTCTAAACATTTTCATGTAATTTTGTATTCTATACATTTTCCTAATTCTGTACATTTTCCTAGGTGAGTGAAATGAAAAGTCCAAAATTAGGACTTGTTCCGAAATAACTTGGTTGTGGATTTGCCGGGCCTGGCATGAGGGCTGGCTAATTCAGGGCTGAAAAGATTATCGATTATCAGTCCTGGCATTGTGATCTATAATCTATTTAGAAATCACTGAAGATTTTGTCATAATTTTACATGTTGGGCTTTAATCTGTCCGAGTATGACACCTACAATATGTTGTACTTTACCATATATGTATTTGAAAAGACTGGCCTGAGCAAACAATGTAGACCAGGATGAGACGCCACAGAATGCGGTGGCATCTCATCAGGGTCTGCATTTTTTGTCACTCATCCAGCTATTTTATGCGCAACCTTGGGTAGTATTAAAATGGTCCTTGTCAAATATTTGATTAATGATAATCATTTTTGTAGAATTTAATGACCGATTAATAGACTATCCGATTAATTGTTTTAGTCTTACCTGGCACAATCTTTCATGGAGATTGATAATGAAATCTTTTCTAAAAATGACCTAAAATAGTTGAGATTGATCATGAAATCTTTTCTAAAAACGACCTAAAATAGTGGAGATTGATCATGAAATCTTTTCTAAAAATGACCTAAAATAGTGTTGACTGGGCTGTTAAACTCCAATGCAAACAAAACAGACAAACTGACCAATGTCCTTTTACAGTTCAAAACTTTTTTGCCAAACTTTTTCTTGAAAGTTCCTGCATGTATATGGCATTGGAAAGAAAACAAGGTAACAAAATGTGATTCCCGAAAATCATTAAAAAGTTTCAGTATGGGTGGTGACAATGATGGCACAGTCTTGAAACTTGAGATTTGAACTTTTTAGCTCACCTGACCAAAGGTCATGGTGAGCTTTTGTCACTGTGAGATGTCCAGTGTCGTCAGTTCCTAAACTTTTCTTGTCAACACGCTAGAGGTCATAGTTTGGGGCCAATCATCATCAAACTTGGTCGTAGCGATCATCTTGACAATATCTCGGTCAAGTTCGAATATGGGTCATGTCTGGTCAAAAAGTAGGTCAAATCATAGAAAAACCTTGTGAACACACTAGAGGCCACAGTTTTGGTGCTATCATCAGCAAACTTGTTTCTTATTTAACCCTTTTTGTACCAAATGGAATCTTCCTCCTTATATATAGCAGAAGTCCATTTCAAAATTTAGGGGTGTCAGGTTGTGTTTTCATCAAAATTTATTTCGAAAATGACTGAACTTTTAGCAAACAGTGGAGGCCCTGATCAGACGCCGCGTTCTGGGGCCTCTGATCTGGGCCTGCACTGTTTGCCAGGGTACCAGTTTTTAGGTTTCTGGTACTAAATGGGTTAAAGCCAAACTGTTTGGAATGTACTTACATGTATACTATTGTTTCAGCATGAGTTAAAGGACTTGTTTGAGAAATGTGGAACCGTTGCTGATGTTTTCATCTGTGCCAGTGACAAACCTGAACGTTATAGCTATGGGTCAGTAAACCATGTTTTTATTATGCCCCCGCCATTCGAAGAATGGTGGAAAGGGCATATAGCGTTGCCCCTGTCCATCCGTCCATCCGTCTGTCCGCACCAACAAAACGACATTTAGGGGGCAAAAAATTTGGACAGTTTGACACTTAAGTATATATTTGTGAGTCCAAATGGACTTTATTCCGTTATTTTGGTACTTAAGTGGCAAAAATTGTCTCTTAGGTGGCTTGCCGCTTAAGAGAATTTGCCGCTTAAGAAGTCAATATGCCGACGCCTAGCCAATTAAGTATCCATTCGTGAGAACGTCCGTCCGTAACTTAAACGCGGTCAATAACTTCTTTATTTCTTGATGGATTTGAAAATTACTCCTCATAAATGTTAACCATCATGAGACGACATGTCACATGCAAAACCCAGGTCCGTACCTCCAAGGTCAAGGTCATACTTAGAGGTCAAAGGTCAAAAAAAGGGTCCGAAACTTAAACGCATTCAATAACTTTCTTATTTATGGATGGATTTTGAAATTACTTTGTAGAAATGTTAACCATCATGAGGCGATGTGTCACATGCAAAAACCCAGGTCCGTCCCTCCAAGGTCAAGGTCATACTTTGAGGTCAAAGGTCAAAAAAAGGGTCCGAAACTTAAACGCAGTCAATAACTTTCGCATTTCTGGATGGATTTTGAAATTACTTTGTAGAAATGTTAACCATCATGAGACGATTTGTCAAATGCAAAACTCGGGTCCGTACCTCTAAGGTCAAGGTCATACTTAGAGGTCAAAGGTCAAAAAAAGGGTCCGAAACTTAAACGCAGCCAATTACTTACTTATTTCTGGATGGATTTTGAAATTATTTTGAAGAAATGTTAAACCACCATGAGACAATGTGTCACCTGCAAACCCAGATCCGTACCTCCAAGGTCAAGGTCATACTTAGAGGTCAAATGGCATAAAAAGGGTCCAAAACTTAAACGCGGTCAATAACTTTCTATGGATGAATACGAACATAGACAGGCGGGGGCATCCGTGTCCTATGGACGCATTTCTAGTTATTATTATAGCCCCGCTTTGAAAAAATGGGGGCTATATTTGATTTGCCTTGTCCTTCTGTGATTCCGTAATTCCGTAATTCTGTTATTACTTAAAATCGTTTGAGGTATTTTCATGAAACTTCACACAAATGTAAAGTACTATGAGACAATGTGCAGAGCTCATGAACCATAACTCTGGATTGCCTACTTTTGGAGTTATTGCTCTTTGAACATTGAAAAATGGCAATTTTAACCTTGTCCGCTCCATAACAAATTTGATGGGTAATTTGATGGGTAATTTGTCTTATTTGGCAAAAAAAACCCAAAAACATTTGCTATGGGTATTTGTTAGAATCGCTACATAAGGCAACCCACAATAAATGTGTCTGACAGGAATTAAGGAAAATTGTCCTTGAATTATCCTCGTACAACCCTTGTACAGTAGAACTTCGATGGTTCAAACACAGATGGCTTGAAAACCATGGCTGAATTTAACCCCTGTCAGTATCTCCCAGTGGCTCGAACTACCTCTGTGTCTAACAGATTTTTGTTGTCGCAGTGATTGAGCCATTGAAGTTCAACTGTATCTCACACGCACAGTTGTTGAACAAAGTTTAAAGTTCACATTACATAATAATATTCAATTATTCTGTATTAAAATAAAAGCATATTTTTGCTCAATACATTTGTGTGTAGCCTTTGCTTAGCATTTTTTTTTCCAGCAAAATGCCACTGTTAAAGATAATGATATATTTAACATTTGCCTGGTCGTCCACAAAGTCAGCAACGCGGTCACCCATCCAGGTACTAACTGTGATATCCGTTGCACAACTTCGTGAAAAAGCCACACTGCGTCACTTAAAGAGCCGGCTCATACAGCAAGGCTGTAGAAGTGGTATATATCCATGACCCTTAAAATATTACATACCGGTAAAACCGTTAATATTTTGACTACCAACAAGTTTTGTTAAGCCAGTGAGGCTTTGAACAACATGATCAAGTGATTTTCTTCGTGCTGACTGTAAAACTCCTGAAAATTCAGACACCTTGAGGACTTGGTGAAATTACCCTAGAATTTTGAAAAAGTTGTTTCATGGTCCAGCAAGGAGTTCAAAAGGTGCAGACGGAATGGCAAACAGTGTAGACCCTGATCAGACTGCTCCTGTGTCTGTACTGTTTGCATAAGCCTGTCTGTCGCAATACAGTAGAACTTCCATGGCTTGAACACCGATGGCTTGTTTACCATGGATGCGTCGAACCCATTCTTGAGCCCCTAGCGAAATCCTCTACATAAGAATAGTGGGGGATAATTAAGAAGATTTTAGTCGTTAATCTTGCAAATGTATGCTGTGTGTACTCATTAGAATGGCCTCGATGAGGCGATTCTAATGAGTACACACATTATACATAGTCATTATAGAACACTGAAAAGATGTCTAAAAGTATCTCATTATGCCTCCTGACAGTCACCTCAGTGGCTCGAACTACCCCTGTCTCGAACAGATTTTCGAGGTCCCAAAGGTGTTCGAGCCATTGAAGTTTGACTGTACTTAGGATCATTAGGGTATCTCTTATTTGCAAGTGAAGAGCTTCTGCAATACCCTGAACATTGGCAGTATTGCAAACTTTTTGATCTGCCCCTGCCCATCGGGGCTAGGAGAAATAGATTGGACTGCGTGATGCTTCCAAGCAGAGCTGAAACCGACAGCACACGATTACTGGTAAACCGCTTAGAAGGTCTAAGCCTGTCCAGGCAAAGTAGTGTGAGTTGGCCGGAAATGCAAATAAACCCTATTGGTTTGATTGGGCGGCAGGGATTGAGTTGTCATTTTATCTCTCAGTCGGGAAAAAATCCCATTAAATTGGAAGCAGTGTCTTAATGACCTTAAATGTCCTTAATAGTGTTGACGGTGATGTTAAACCTCAAATCAAACAAACAAGACAAACTTTTTCAAGTTTAGGACATACACATGTATTTGACAAAGTTTTACTTGACATGATGATATGATATAAACCCATAAAATGCCAATCAAGACTATTGTCATCTGCTTTCCGTCTGCCGGTTACCTTAAAAGTAATTTTTTTGCAAACAGTGTGGACCCAGATCTGATCTGGGCCCACACTGTTTGCCTGTATGCAAAAATATCTTTAAAAAGTTTGCAAAAAAATTCAGCAGGTGATATAAGCAGACGACATTTTCAGATGATATGCATATACACTATGGTCCAGTTTACAGAACATAAAAATAATAAGTTGAAAAGAACGTTTTGGTACGTTATGCAATATTTGATATGCATGGATTCCATATATGGAAAATTTTCTTGGCCTCGTTTCCGATTGAGTTGGTCATCTCTTGGGTCAAAAACACTATATCAAATCCATAATGTTGAAAGATTGGTCTCTCACCCGTGGAACAGTAGTTTTATAAAAAACATTATTCTTTCAGATTTGTTCGCTTCTTGGAACTTGCTGTGGCAGAGAGGGCAATACGGGAGTTGCACCGCTGGGAACTTGGCGGCTCGGCAATCATCGTTCAGATGGCAAAAGATACTCTTGAGAAGCTTAAGCAAGGTATGTATAGTAGGCAGATAATATTACAAAGCTCCGATAAGGTGCTGTTTCCATCCGAAAAGTACTGATATTTTTTTTGCTCACCTGTCACATAGTGACAAGGTGAGCTTTTGTGATCACTTTTCATCTGTGCGTGCATGTGTCTGTAAACAGTTCTTCAAACGACAGCTCCTGCTAAATCACTGATTGGATTTTGACAAAACTTCACAGGAATGATCCTTAGGTGGTCCCCTTTTTAAAGTTGTTCAAATGGTTCTGGTCCGCTGCACATCTAGGTCACAGGAGCCAAAAACAGAATTTTTTCACCGAAAAGTTAAAAAATCTTCTTCTCTGAAACCACAAGGCCAAGGTCTTTGATATTTGATATGGAGATGCCCCCGCCCTGGGGCCATTTGGTTTTGCGTAGGCTTATGTAGGGAATGTCTTTAAAAAAATCTTCTTCTCTGAAACCACAAGGCCCAGGTCTTTGATATCTGGCTTGTAGCTTCATCTAGTGGACCTTTGCCAAGATTGTTCAAATTATAGCCTTTGTTGATATTTGGTTTGAAGCTTCACCATTTAAACCGGCCCCGATAGCTCAGTTGGTAGAGTGTCCGCACCGGGGAACGGGAGGTCACGGGTTCGATCCCGGGCAGCGACATACCAAAGTGGTTAAAAATGGTACTAGCTGCTCCTCGCTTGGCACTCAGATCTATGGGGTAGAGCTAGGACTGGTCAACCCAGTGTCAGGATAATGTGACTGGGTGTGGTATCATGTAATGTGTCTATGACATGATACTTCAGTGAGGCAGCACTATAAAAGTGAGCATTGAGCTCCCTGTCGCAACCAGACACGTCGTGATATGACTGAAAAATTGTTGAAAGCCACGTTAAACCTGAATTCACGGGCCTCCGTGGCCTAGTGGTTAAGAGCGCTGACTCTGATCATTAGGTCTTTCACCGCTGTGATTCGAGCCTCGCTCGGGTCACATGTGAGACGCCAAGTTCTGCAACGGAAGGTCGGGTGGTTTTTCTCCAGGTACTCCGGTTTTCACCCACCTCTGATTAATGATCGGCTCGATATGAGTGAAATAATCTTGAAAGGGCCGGAAAACCAAAACAAAAAAAAACGAATTCACACCCACAGCTTCACCATTTTAGACCTCTCTCACTATTATGCACATTATAGCCCTGGGGTTAATAATGGCCCTCCCAGGGGCCCACTTGTTACTCTATGGATCAAGTTATCAATCCAGGGCCATCATGGCCCTCTTTTTAGCTTACCTGAGCACGACAGCTCAAGGTGAGCTTTTGGGATCAGTCTTTGTCTGTCGTCCGTCTGTGTGTCCGTCGTCAACTTTTGCTTTAAACAACTTCTTTAAAACTGCTGGACAGATTTTGAAATATTTTCACAGGAATGCTCCTTGGGTGATCCTCTACCAAAATTGCTCAAACTGTTCTGCTCGGGTGAACAAGATGGCCACCAGAGCTAAAAATAGAAAAACCTTTAAACGACTTCTCCTGCTTAACAAGTGGATGGATTTTGAAATTATTTCACTGGAATGTTTCTTGGATGACCCTCTACCTAAATTGCTTAAACCGTTCCGCGCCGGTGAACAAGATGGCCGTCAGAGCTAAAAATAGAAAAACCTTTAAACGACTTCTTCTCCTTAACCAGTGGATGGATTTTGAAATTACTTCACAGGAATGTTCCTTGGGTGACCCTCTACTAAAATTGCACAAACCATTCAGCTCGGGTGAACAAGATGGCCGCCAGAGCTAAAAATAGAATCACATTTAAACAACTTTTTCTCCTTAACCAGTGGATGAATTTTGAAATAACTTCACAGGAATGTTCCTTGGGTTACCCTCTACCAAAAATTGCTCAAACCGTTCCGCTCGGGTAAACAAGATGGCCGCCAGAGCTAAAAATAGAATTTTTTTTAAAAGACTTCTCCTTAACCAGTGGATGGATTTTGAAATTACTTCACAGGACTGTTCCTTGGGTGACCCTCTACCAAAAATGCTCATACCGTTCTACTCGGTTGAACAAAATGGCCACCAGAGCTAAAAATAGAAAAACCTTTAAACAACTTCTTCTCCTTAACCAAAATGGCCGCCAGAGCTAAAAATAGAATTTTTTTTAAAAGACTTTTCCTTAACCAGTGGATGGATTTTGAAATTACTTCACAGGACTGTTCCTTGGGTGACCCTCTACCAAAAATGCTCAAACCGTTCCGCTCATTGGAACAAAATGGCCGCCAGAGCTAAAATAGAAAAACCTTTAAACGACTTCTTCTTAACCAGTGGATGGATTTTGAAATTATTTCACAGGAACGTTCCTTGGGTGACCCTCTACCAAAATTGCTCATACCGTTCTACTCGGTTGAACAAAATGGCCACCAGAGCTAAAAATAGAAAAACCTTTAAACAACTTCTTCTCCTTAACCATTGGATTGATTTTTAAATTACTTCAAAGGAATGTTCCTTGGGTTAGCCTCTACCAAAATTGTTCAAACCGTTAAGCTCGGGTGAACAAAATCGCCACCAGAACTAAAAGTAGAATAACCTTTTAAATAACTTTTTCTCCTTAACCAGTGGATGGAGTTTTAAATTAGTTCACCGGAATGTTCCTTGGGTGATCATCTACGAAAATTGCTCAAACCCTTCTGCTCAGGTCAACAAAATGGCCACCAGAGCTAAAAATAGAAAAACCTTTAAATCACTTCTTCTCCTTAACCAGTGGATGGATTTTGAAATCATTTCACAGGAATGTTCCTTGGGTGACCCTCTACCACAATTGCTCAAACTGTTCTGCTCGGGTGAACAAATGGCTGCCAGAGCTAAAAATAGAAAAACCTTTTAAGGACTTCTTCTTAACCAGTGGATGGATTTTGAAATTATTTCACTGGAATGTTCCTTTGGTGACCCTCTTCCAAAATTGCTCAAACCGTTTCTCTCTCGTGAAGAAAATGGCCGCCAGATTTAAAAATAGAAAAACCTTTAAACGACTTCTCCTTAACCAGTGGATGGATTTTAAAATTACTTCACAGGAATGTTCCTTTGGTGACCCTCTACCAAAATTGCACAAACCGTTCCGCTCTGGTGAACAAGATGGCTGCCAGAGCTAAAAGTAGAAAAACCTTTAAACGCCTTCTTCTCCTTAACCAGTGGATGGATTTTGAAATTACTTCACAGGACTGTTCCTTGGGTGACCCTCTACCAAAAATGCTCATACCGTTCTACTCGGTTGAACAAAATGGCCACCAGAGCTAAAAATAGAAAAACCTTTAAACAACTTCTTCTCCTTAACCAAAATGGCCGCCAGAGCTAAAAATAGAATTTTTTTTAAAAGACTTTTCCTTAACCAGTGGATGGATTTTGAAATTACTTCACAGGACTGTTCCTTGGGTGACCCTCTACCAAAAATGCTCAAACCGTTCCGCTCATTGGAACAAAATGGCCGCCAGAGCTAAAATAGAAAAACCTTTAAACGACTTCTTCTTAACCAGTGGATGGATTTTGAAATTATTTCACAGGAACGTTCCTTGGGTGACCCTCTACCAAAATTGCTCATACCGTTCTACTCGGTTGAACAAAATGGCCACCAGAGCTAAAAATAGAAAAACCTTTAAACAACTTCTTCTCCTTAACCATTGGATTGATTTTTAAATTACTTCAAAGGAATGTTCCTTGGGTTAGCCTCTACCAAAATTGTTCAAACCGTTAAGCTCGGGTGAACAAAATCGCCACCAGAACTAAAAGTAGAATAACCTTTTAAATAACTTTTTCTCCTTAACCAGTGGATGGAGTTTTAAATTAGTTCACCGGAATGTTCCTTGGGTGATCATCTACGAAAATTGCTCAAACCCTTCTGCTCAGGTCAACAAAATGGCCACCAGAGCTAAAAATAGAAAAACCTTTAAATCACTTCTTCTCCTTAACCAGTGGATGGATTTTGAAATCATTTCACAGGAATGTTCCTTGGGTGACCCTC
Organism: Lucinisca nassula; assembly: GCA_963580285.1. NCBI lineage: Eukaryota > Metazoa > Mollusca > Bivalvia > Lucinida > Lucinidae > Lucinisca > Lucinisca nassula. Next base: position 67,901,369 of record OY757015.1, read on the forward strand.
TACCACAATTGCTCAAACTGTTCTGCTCGGGTGAACAAATGGCTGCCAGAGCTAAAAATAGAAAAACCTTTTAAGGACTTCTTCTTAACCAGTGGATGGATTTTGAAATTATTTCACTGGAATGTTCCTTTGGTGACCCTCTTCCAAAATTGCTCAAACCGTTTCTCTCTCGTGAAGAAAATGGCCGCCAGATTTAAAAATAGAAAAACCTTTAAACGACTTCTCCTTAACCAGTGGATGGATTTTAAAATTACTTCACAGGAATGTTCCTTTGGTGACCCTCTACCAAAATTGCACAAACCGTTCCGCTCTGGTGAACAAGATGGCTGCCAGAGCTAAAAGTAGAAAAACCTTTAAACGCCTTCTTCTCCTTAACCAGTGGATGGATTTTGAAATTACTTCACAGGAATGTTCCTTGGGTGACCCTCTACCAAAATTGCTCAAACCGTTCTGCCCGAGTGAACAAGATTGCTGGCAGTGCTAAAAATAGAAAAAAAAAAACCTTCAAACTACTTATCCTCCTCAACGAATGGATGGATTTTTAAAATACTTCACGGGAATGTTCCTTGGGTTACCCTCTACCAAAATTGCTCAGACCGTTCCACTCGGGTGAACAAGATGGCCACCAGAGCTAAAAATAAAAATTTTTTTAAATGACTTCTTCACCTTAACCAGTGGATGGATTATGTAATTATTTGACAGGAATGAGGTTTGAGCTCTGGGGGCCATCATGTCCAGTTAAGCAAAATATATTGAGCAATTTTGTTAGAGGGTCACTCATGGAACATTCCATAGAGACAGACGTCTTTTGAAAGTTTTGGCCCCCACCCACCTTGGCTGCAAGGTGCTTCTACAGGAGTATTGGTAAACCACTTTGAAGGTCTTAGCCTCTCCAGGCAAAGTGGTGCAAGTGGAACCATCTATGCATTTAAACCCCATTGGTTTCATTGGGTGGCAGGGCTTGAGATGTCATTTCATCAAAAATGACTTCTACTTCTCAAAATGACTTCTACTCCTAAACAGACAGACTGATTTTGAATTAATTTCACAGAAATGGTCTTTGGGTCCAACCAAAATTACTCAAACCCTCCACTCCACCATATATTACCCACAATTCCGTTTGCATAATATGGATCAGGTGAGCGATCCAGGGCCATCATGGCCCTCTTGTTTTATTTTTGCATGAAAAAAAATTGTTGTGGGTTTTCATGAGAAGTGCCACAGCGAAATGTTTCTAATGAGTTCCCACAACATGTTTTCATGCAGAAATAAGAATAACAGTATGCAGATACCCAAACTTATATGGGCCTATGTAATAACAAATAACCAGCCCTATGGCTCAGTCAAATACGTGTCCAGTAATGAGTTGATGATAAGTGGGTTACAGATAACATACCGGCCTTCTTTCATGTGGGTTCATAGCTCCAGAAAAAGAGACATTACAAGGATATAGAGGATCTTACATGAGTGTTCATATATTATTGAATTTATTAAACGAGTTGAGGAAAAGGAATAAAATGCGAGGCTTTGCCGAGCATTTTATCCCTTTTCCTCAACAAGTTTAATAAATTCAATAATACATGGGCACGAATGCAAGATTCTATTTATCATATGACATTTATAACGCATTTTATTCACGTTTGTTTACAAAAATATCAATATTCCACCATTAGTAAAAACGACTTCGTTTAGGACGTCGTACATGTAACGTTATGGGCCGTATCTAACTAATTTGCATATTTAATCCACTAGTGGATTATCGAATTTAATACACGACGTTATTACACTCTAGGACGCGACGTCATGTGATAAACTTTATTATTAGATTATAGAAATGAATTTCATTTTTTTGTGTGGATTTTAACAAAGTGTAAACTCTGGCGAATCACTCGCAAACTGCATGAAGCCCTTTGGCTTCATGTTAAGTTAGTGATTCAGCAGAGTTTATAGAGTTTACACATCGATAAAAGCCACAAAAAGGATAATTTATTCCTTATAATTCCAACTTTGTCATCAAAGTGTTAAAAATGCCACGAAAATGGTAAACTCCAGGAATTCTTTTGAAAGCGTAAGAATGAACTTACATGTTCATGTCCATGGCAGAATGATTCTTCAATTGGAAGCTACCATCTTTGAAAGAAACCCAAGCAGAAAAAAAAACGTCAATTTTTTAAATTCAGTTTATTTACCTTTTCAATAGTTTTCAAACTTTTACTCGAACCCTGTTGACGGCACTTCATATACAGTAACATAAAGCGCGCGCTCTAAACATGCTCTTTCACGTATTAACGTTATATTACTACCTGTTGCTGTGTGAAATAGTTCTGAGATTCTTGCTCATGGAATTTTTTCATCACGAAAACACCTATAAAAGTTTGACCCCCTGAAACCCCACTTTTATGTTGTAAAACTTGGGTTTACAGGGGTATATATTAATTTTCTTATTTCTGCTCAAGAACATAGATTGTGGGTACTCGTTAGAACTGCCTCATTGAGGCAGTTCTAACGAGCATCCACAGTCTATTTTGAAAGCACAAATAAGAAAGATGCTATAATATTTACTCTAATATTTGCCATTTCTTACACCATTTTGGATGCCATTATTTCACATGGACATGTTTTTCTAATGTAAGTGTAAATCTTATATTTCAACCAATCAAATCACTTGAAAGGAACTTAATGATGGAAAATTGGAATTATTGATTTTTATACTGATTTCTTCTTAGAAATATGTTGTCGGTACAGAGGATCCAAGTTACAACGAAAGTAATTTGTTCCTTAATATTGTCGCCGGGTGAGGATCAGGAAATATAATGAAGACCCAGACAATGGATTCTGAGGGTTGTTTATACAACAAAAAGGGTGTCCTACAAACAAACAAACAAACACGATTGACAATACACTATCTACAGGACAATACAAATAGCTACTGCTTAGTATATTCAGCAGTTAATATATGAATCATCCACCTATTTAAATATGGATGAATGACAGCCGTTAACATTAGCAGGACAATATGCACAGAAACAGTGAACGACAGGACACACTCTGCTGGGATTAAATGCATGGATGAGTAGGGATTTTGGGTTGTGAATACACCCGTATAGGCCCCCTGAGCCAGATGTAAGGTTGACGATGAAAATTGCAGTTTGGTGGGGAAACCATGATACATGTGAAGAAATGAAATTCTAACCCAGGCCGAGTACATTGTAACTTACTAAAGCACTCAAGAATAAAGCTATAAAATAAGCTAGACAAGCAACCTTTGCAACTTATACTGAATTATTTTAAATGCAAGCGATATGGCTAAATTCCAATAGTTGAGCATGAGCAACAGAGGTAATATGTAGCTAAAGCAAAATGGCAAATTATGAAATATGCTCAATGTTCAGAATGAAGAACTAAGAAAATAACAATAGAATAAACAGGTTACAGAACAAGAAATTCATACCTGGCTATGACATTTTCAAGCTTTACAAACGTAAGTCAATGAGTGTCTATGAGTTGAAATATATGGTGCCTGAAGAGCAGATGAAGTGCTCAATAGGCCTTCTTCAGTCCAACTGATTTCAGGCGGTAAAATTGGTGGTAAGAAGTGTGCAAAATGTCACATGCAGGGTTAGAGAGTTAGGCTAGCCAACCATACAAAAGCATTCACCCTGGCAACACTCAAAACATTAAAATGATAGGTAAAAACAAGAATTTTACCGTTACATGGTGGTACGTGTCAGGTACTGAAATTTTGCGGCAAGGTCAAGGAAATAAAAGATAGATTAGTAAGCTTGCTGCCATGCGTCGGAAACACGACACCTAAAACCGGACCAAACCAAGAACTACATCTATGACAATATTATGCCATTACTAAGAATTTGCTGTAATAAAGATTACAAGTTAGTTTGTATTGGAGTTTAACGGCCAAGTCAACACTATTTTAGGTCATTTTTGAGCCGGTCAGTTTACCTATCCACACTTTTCCTGGGCAGGCTTATACATAAACGGTTAACCAGTACAGTGCACATTCTTTCGCCAGAAACTCTGACAACTGCCCTTCTTGAATCAGCGGAAGGGAGAAAATGACCATGGAAAAGATTTCATGATCCGTCTCTACAAAAGAATGTTGCCTACACCGGCAGGTATCGAACCAGCGTCCTCCTGATCACCAGTCAGATGTGCATCCGACTGATCTACCGAGGCCGGCGAAATACCAGTTAGTAGTATGATAGGCAGTCATTATGAAAACACGCATATTCAAATATATTGGTATAATTTTACCACCAAAAATGAAATAAATTTTTCAGATAAAAATCCGGATAGTTTTCATATTTCTTCTCAAAACATTCTCTTTGTTTTTGATGTGGGTACTTGTTAGAACCGCCTTTGCCAGGGGTTTCTAACAAGTACCCACAATCTGTTTTTGAGCAGAAATAAGAAAAAATAATGTATACCACTGAAAACCCCAGTTTTACTATATAAAATTGGGGTTCTAGGGGGCAAAATTATATAGGCATGTTTTCGTGATGAAAAGACCTTTTCCCCTTTATCACTCCAAGAAACAAATGTTGTAGATGTTTGTTGGAATTGCCTCAGTTAAGCGAGATTCCTTACAAATACCTAGAATATTTGTATCTTTGAGTATTAGATTACAAAACTTCTTTCATGAATATGGATTCAATATTATAAGAATCTTATATGGATGTGAGGGGTGGATGGAAAAATCAATCCCGAGGGTCACTGTCAGGCATCACAAGGCTTGCCAGGTAAGAACACCAGGGTTAGAACAGAATTTCCATCCCAGTCTAAAACCACAGATTTCCTTTTCTGGTGTGCAAGAAGGGTGTTTCTAACCCAAAAGAAGCTCTTGAGGCAAAGCCCTTAGCTAAGGACTCATTTCATTGAAATTCACGTTATTTCAATTTTTGGGCGTTTTAACAAATGTTGGCATGCACTTGGTCAACTGTACTTGGTAGAATCAAGGTGATACTAACAATTACTAAAAGTAGTTTCTTTTATATTACTTATATACATGTAGCAGAATGCAAACTACATTGGTAGGATGCATTTACTGATTTCTTACATCATCAAGTTTCCTCATCGAATGAGGTTGACCCTAGTTTGGTCCCAGTTGATGATCAACTCCGATGGAATTTTGTCGTCTTTCACGGTTTTGGAGATTCGACTGAATTCCTTTTTTCAGAAATCGAAATCCGCAAGAATATAAATCTGCAAAAATACCCTCACATTGAAAGTGACAAAATTTGCAGCCACCAGATATAAGTGTTTTACAGTAAATTATTCTGTTGAACTTTTACCTGGATGAAACCTTTACAGAAAAAGCACTGGAAGAAAAGAATGCGAATATTCGACCACGACCGAGGAACACTGTTTCCAGCCCTAACATTATAGAGGATACAATGTACCTTGCCCGGGTGAAGGAGAACTGTACTTCGCTCAGAATACAAGGGATTGATGGTAAGTTTAATGACAGTTCATAGCTCCAGATAAGGCCCCTTTTTCATCAAAACATTACGCAAACACGCCTATACAAATACATTGCCACCTTTATCGCTGAGAAAATGAAAATTGTATGATGAAAAATTGTCATATTTTTAGCTCACCTGTCACGTAGTGACAAGGTGAGCTTTTGGGATCACTTTTTGTCCGTCGTCCGTGCGTGCGTGCGTCCGTGTGTGTGTGCGTGCGTCCGTGTGTGCGTCCGTGCGTGTGTGCGTCCGTAAACTTTTCTTCAAACGACATCTCCTCCTAAACCACTGATCGTATTTTGACCAAACTTCACAGGAATGATCCTTAGGTGGTCCCCTTTCAAAGTTGTTCAAATGGTTCCGGTCGGTTGCACATATAGGTCACAGTAGCCAAAAATAGATTTTTTTCACCGCAAACTTAAAAAATCTTCTTCTCTGAAACCGCAAGGCCCAGGTCTTTGATATTTGGTATGAAGCTTCATCTAGTGGACCCCTACCAAGATTGTTCAAATTATAGTGCTGGGGCCAAAAATGCCCCAGCACGGGGGCCCTTTGGTTTTACATGGGCTTATATAGGGAAAATCTTTAAAAATCTTCTTCTCTGAAACCGCAAGGCCCAGGTCTTTGATATTTGGTATGAAGCTTCATCTAGTGGACCCCTACCAAGATTATTCAAATTATTGTGCTGGAGCTAAAAATGCCCCCGCACGGGGGCCCTTTGGTTTTACATGGGCTTATATAGGGAAAATCTTGAAAAATCTTCTCCTCTGAAACTGCAAGGCCCAGGTCTTTGATATTTGGTATGAAGCTTCATCTAGTGGACCCCTACCAAGATTGTTCAAATTATAGTGCTGGGGCCAAAAATGCCCCCGCACGGGGGCCCTTTGGTTTTACATGGGCTTATATAGGGAAAATCTTGAAAAATCTTCTTCTCTGAAACTGCAAGGCCCAGGTCTTTGATATTTGGTATGAAGCTTTATCTTGTGGACCCCTACCAAGATTGTTCAAATTATAGTGCTGGATCAAAAAATGCCCCGGCACGGGGGCCCTTTGGTTTTACACGGGCTTATATAGGGAAAATCTTTAAAAATCTTCTTCTCTGAAACCGCAAGGCCCAGGTCTTTGATATTTGGTATGAAGCTTCATCTAGTGGACCCCTACCAAGATTGTTCAAATTATAGTGCTGGGGCCAAAAATGCCCCCGCACTGGGGCCCTTTTGTTTTACATAGGCTTATATAGGGAAAATCTTTAAAAATCTTCTTCTCTGAAACCACAAGGCCAAGGTCTTTGATATTTGGAATGAAGCTTCATCTAGTGGACCACTAACAAGATTGTTCAAATTATAGTGCTGGAGCTAAAAATGCCCCCCAAACGGGGGCCCTTTGGTTTTACAATGGCTTATATAGGGAAAATCTTGAAAAATCCTCTTCTCTGAAACCGCATGGCCCAGGTCTTTGATATTTGGTATGAAGCTTCATCTTGTGGACCCCTACCAAGATTATTCAAATTATAGTGCTGGGGCCAAAAATGCCCCCGCACCAGGGCCCTTTTGTTTTACATAGGCTTATATAGGGAAAATCTTGAAAAATCTTCTTCTCTGAAACTGCAAGGCCCAGGTCTTTGATATTTGGTATGAAGCTTCATCTTGTGGACCTCTACCAAGATTGTTCAAATTATAGCCCTGGGGCCAAAAATGCCCCCGCTCCGGGGCCCTTTGGTTTTACATAGACGTATATAGGGAAAATCTTGAAAAATCTTCTTCTTTGAAACCACAAGGCTTAGGTCTTCGATATTTGTTATGAAGCTTCAGCTAGTGGACCTCTATAAAGATTGTTCAAATTATAGCCCTGAGACCAAAAATGCCTCCGCCATGTGGCCCTTTGGTTTTACATAGACTTATATAGGGAAAATCTTTAAAAATCATCTTCTCTGAAACACAAGGCTTAGGTCTTTGATATTTGTTATGAAGCCTTAGCTAGTGGAACTCTACCAAGATTGTTCAAATTATAGCCCTGGGGCCAAAAATGCCCCTGCTCCGGGGCCCTTTGGTTTAACATAGACTTATATAGGGAAAATCTTGTTTTACATAGACTTCTATATGCAGGGTAAACCTTTAAAATCTTCTTCTCTGAAACCAGAAAGCCCAGGTCTTTCATATTCGATATGAAGCTTCATCTTGTGGACCTCTACCAAGATTGTTCAAATTATAGCCCTGGGGCCAAAATTGACCCTGCCCGGGGCCCACTTGTTATACATTGGATCAGGTGAGCAAACCAGGGCCCTCTGGGCCCTCTTGTTCTTATTTCTGCTCCAAAATATAGATTGTGGGTACTCGTTAGAACCGCCTCGATATTTCTGCTCCAAATATATAGAGGCGGTTCTAACGAGTACCCACAATCTATATTTTAGAGCAGAAATAAGAAAAATAAGGTGTACCCCCGGAAACCCCAGTTTTACTATATAAAATTGGGGTTCAAGGGGTTCAAAATTATATAGATGTGTTTTCGTGATGAAATACTGATTTTTTTCTTACCGTTAAAACCCTAAAAATTGGGACTTTCTGTAATTCTCCCAAAAATTTAAACAAATTTTTTTCATGATCCACCAAGGAGTCCAAAAGGTGCAGAAGGAATGGCAGACAGAAAAGATACTGATCAGACTGATCCTGAAGTAGCAGTCTGATCTGGGTCTGCACTATTTGCTTAGGCCTATCTGTCCCAATACTTAGGATCATTACAGTATTTCTGCACAAAAAAAAAAATGTTATGGGTACTCATTAGAAGCACCTCACCTAGGCGTTTGTTTTCATGCAGAAATAACAAAAACAATTTGGATACCCTCTTTTATCTGGGGCAATGTCAGACTGTGCCTTATTGCAATCAGACTGTGCCTTAATGCAATTGTTCAGTGCTAATGAAGGTGGAATTTAAAATGGCTGTAGCGTTCATTATGCATATTAGGCATGTGTGCAATGCAAACAGTCTGCAACAAGAGAAATATTTTCATATTAAATATTTTCTTTTTCATATCAAAGGGCATCTCGTAAAGGAAAGAATTTACTCCCAAAAAGTACTTGTAAAGGAAAGAATTTGCTCCCATGAAAGAATTTTCTCCCAAAAGGGAAAACCAAATAATGGTTTGCAAAGACAGGTGCTTGCTTTGTGCAGATTCAGTTTTATAAGTTTGGATTTTAAATACAGGGCGTTTAGAAGCCTCTGCGGTGTAGTGGTTAAACTACTCGCTTCATAAACCAGGGGCTTCTCCTGACTTTATACCCACCCAACAGGGCTTAGAAAAATTGATTGGGCTGCATTGTGCTTCCATGCAGAGTAAACTTGAGTACTGGTAAATGGCTTAGGAGGTATTAGTCTGCCTAGGAAAAGTCGTGCAAGTCTGACCACTCTGTAAACCCTAGCAGTATCTTTGGGCGGTAGGGCTTAGGATATCTTTTCATCTCAGTGCCGTATAAAAGTCCGCCAAACTTGGAAGTAGTGCCTCCAAAATGAGCTAAATAGTGTTGACAGGGACTTAAATTTTCAACACAAACAAAATTCTCCAGATTTTTGAATGAGTCTTTAAACTGAGGTCCCATCTCCATTATAAATTATGACATTAAATATTGGTGGGATGTAACTCCTCAAATTTGTTCAGAAAATATACCATTGTATTTGATATTGTAGAGGGCCCTCGTTATAACAACAATATTTGTTCCCTTATATTTTGCCGTTATAAAGAATTTGCCGTTATAAAGAAGCCCAACTAGGAGTATGATAGGTAAAAAAGGCCTTTTCCCCATTATTACTCCAAGAAACAAATGTTATAGACAGGCCCAGATCTTTGATATTTGATATGAAGCTTCATCTAGTAGATCTCTACCAAGATTGTTCAAATTATATAGTCTTGGGGCCAAAAATGGCCCTGTCCCAGGGACCACATGTTTTACATACTTATATAGGGGAAAACTTTAAAAATCATTCTTTTTGAAACCTCAAGGCCCAGGTCTTTGATGTTTGGTATGAAGCTTCATCTAGTGGACCTCTAATAAGAATTTTAAATAATATCTTTGTGGCCAGATTTGACCCTGCCCATGGGTTCAACTGGTTCAACTGTGTATACCTGGATCTTTAAAGATATTTATATCAATCAAGTTAATAAACATGTCTTGCCTTCATTCACAGTTTCTTTTTTTCTAAACATTGCTTATGATTTTCTGGTCCACGGGTAAGCAATATTGGCCGTATTGGCCTTCTTGTTTATTATATTTCAGCAAAAATAAGGCTTTACAATTTGTGTGAATCATCTGCCTAGACGGCCCCCGCCCATAGGGGCTTGAAGAAATTTATGGGCTGCATGATGCTTCCACGCAGAGCTGAATCCGGCCCGCACACTAGTACTGGTAAACCGCTTAGAGGATCTAAGCCTGTCCAGGAACCGCGGTGCGAGGCGGACCGTCCATGCAAATAAACCCTATTGGTTTCATTGGGCGACAGGGCTTGAGATGTCATTTCATCTCCATGTTGGGTAAAAATCCCACAAAATTGGAAGCAACGTCTCAAAAATGATGTTTACAGTGTTGATGGGGACGTTAAACCTCAAATCAAACAAACAAAACATCTGCCTAGCAGAGGAACCACAAGTACTGTCAAGCCATATGTTTGCTGAAAAATATGATTATACCCCCGGCATACGAAGTATGCAATGGGGGTATATAGTTTTTGTCTTTTCCGTCTGTCTGTCTGTCTGTCTGTCTGTGTGTCCGTAAACAATTATTTTGTGTCAAAGATATCTCGGGAACTGCTTCACATAGAAATTTGAAATTTTGCACACATGATCAGTATGACTACTTGTATTGTGGGAAAGAAAATAAGGGCCAAGGGGTCAGGCCTTTTAGAGTTATTTCCCTTTGTAGTTCTTGTTTCAGCTGAGGCGATGGCCCTGGCCGGGGGTATACGTGCCCCACTGGGCACTTTGTCTAGTTTTTGTTTTTTGAAAAAGCTGATAAATGTGCATAGTGCTTGGGGGGTTAACCCATTTGGCACCGGAAACCCCAAAAGGGGTAGGTGGCAAACAGTGTAGGCCCAGATCAGATGCCGCCTTCTGCGGCGTCTGATCAGGGCCTACCCTGTTTGCAAAAAGTTAAAACATTTTCCAAATAAATTTTGAAGAAACCACAACCTGACACCCCTAGATTTTGAAATCGACTCCTGCTATATACAAGGAAGAAGATTCCATTTGGTACAGAAAGGGTTAATATAGTGAATTATTTCCTGTTGACAGCTGAGGAAAATATAAGCTACCTAATGGACGACATTCAGAAAGCTAACACCAAAAGAAGTTCCGCACACTGGGGACACCTGACTGACCCTGTTACGTCCTTTGATTATGTGTCAAGGAAGCTGACATCAAGGTTTGTGCACTTCCAAAAGAAGGGCCTCAATTATGACAACACACATTGGAGAAAGCCAAAATTAAGTCATTGTGCATTGAAGATCATAAAACTCACATGGGTGGGAGGGTTGGACAGAAAAATTTGTCCCCAAGATCACTGGCTTGCCGGACTGTGATTCCAAAGGTAGATTTTTCTATCTACCCCTCACACGTATTAAAATTCTTTTTCTCGCATTTGGTGGAATTTTAATAGTGCCATCATTTTGGTCGCTGACATCCGCCATGTTGTAATGACAAGTTGGTGAAAGTTATTGATGTTATGTTACATACAGTGATGTCAACATTAACAAAGGCATACATAACATAATATTCAACCAATGCAGATAAAATAAGAGAATTTTCATTTTTTGTCCTATCCCTGGTCGGAATAAGAATTACTTTCCCAGGGTAATGACCGTTGCCTTGTCTGATGTGCATACTTCATGACTGCAGGTGAGACATTTTCAGTTAAAAATGTCCCTTCTTTCTCCTCTATATACATGTATAGTGTATGGATGCTCTTTGGAACAGTCTCATTAACCATTAGCACTCTCTAGGCTAGTTCAGCAGACGGCATATTGTTGATATTTTTTTCTAATTTTCGCAGAAAACAGGACTTGACATCTCATGCAAATTGTCTCCTATGGAGACAATTTACATGAGATGTCAGATCCTGTTTGCTGGAAAAACTAGAAAAATATTTTAAAATGTCGTCTGCTGCGAAAAAAAAAAAAAATACCCAGCATGCAGAGTGTTAAGGTGGTTCTAACCAGTACTGGCAATTTATGTTTAGGTTTTGATTTGTTTGTTTCATTTGAGGTTTAACGTCCTTGGTAACACTGTAAAGGTCATTTTGGAGACGTTGCTTCCAATTTCGTGGGACTTTTACCTGTCATTGAGATGAAATGACATCTAAAGCCCTGCCGCCCAACGAAACCAATAGGGTTCATAAGCATGGCAAGTCCAACTCGCACCGCTTTGCCTGGGCAGGCTTAGATCCTCTTAAGCGTTTTACCAGTACTCGCGTGTGGGTCGGTTTCAGCTCTGGGTGGAAGCATCATGCCGCCCATCTATTTCTTCAAGTCCCGATTGACCGGGGCCGATTTATGTTTAGGTAAAAGAATGAAGAGAGTATTAGTTGAATTTACAAGGGTATTCCTGGGATTTACATGAAATGCCAAGGTTGACTCTGCTGTCTTGGTAGCTCAGATGTGTGTATGACTGGTGATCAGGCCCGCAGCCTCTCCAGAACCCTGCATAGCAACAGATAAAGTAAGTATTTTATGATAATTGAAGGATAGTTTTCCTTATTTCTCCATATAAACCTATGTTGTGGGTACTCATTAGAACCGCCTCGGTGAGGCGGTTCTAATGAATACCCACAACATAGGTTTATATGGAGAAGTGACAAAAACTATCCTTCAGTTATCACAAAATACTTACCATATCTTTTGCTATGTGCACAAGTAATATGAGCAAGCTTTAGACAAAGAGCATGTGATCTGGCTCCAATGGATGGCTGAGCATCATAGGAACAGATAAGGTTGATATTTTGTGTTAAGGATAGCTTTTGTCAATTCTCCATAAAAACCTATGCAGAAATAAGGAAACTATCCTTCATTTGTCACAAAATACGCACCTTATCTGTTGCTATGCAGCATGTGCATTCGAGTTGTCACTGTTCCTGTATGTATTGTGTTCATTTCTCTTTTAGAAAAGCTTTATGCTCATTTTAGTTCTAACATATTTACCCTAAATTTTCGGACACCAAAAAAATAAGCCTTTGCAAACATTGCAAACCCTGGTCAGACTGCTCCTGTACTGTTTGCCACTGAGAAAAAGTTTTACGACCAATATAAACATGTAACATGTCATTTTTGATATTAAATGAAATAATTTATGATTATGAAATGTCCTTCAAAAAGTGTCAGTATTCTAAACCCTTGTCCTGCTGAGCCCGGATATGCCTTATTTTTCAAACAATGAAGATCCAGATCAGATGGCTTCTGAAGAAGCCATCTGATCTGGATCTTCATTGTTTGTCATTCAGATTGTGAATTTGTTGCAATAATTTGCATCAAGTAATCTGATTGGTTGTTAATCAGTAGTGGGTGTGGCATATTTAAATATTCAGCAGAACAAGGGTTAAGAGTTAATGTGGTACTTAATATTTTTAGGAGTCAAGAAACAGGGGAAAAAGGAAGACTGCTTGGAGCCCAAAAATGTCAGGAGTTTATTTCTTCATTGAAAACCATCATGCAAGAAATAGAAGATTTCTTATCTCAAACAGCCAGGAATGCAAGCAATATTGCTACAGAGCTGTGTGGAGCTGAAACTGGTAAAGATCTGCTGTCAAAGTTGAGTAGTGAAGAAAAATATCATCTAGACATGAAAGCAAAATTAATAGCCCAATATTTTGATGAGACTGTTGTTATGGAAAAAAGTTGTAATGACGTAGGGCAACAGGTCAATGAAAAACATTTAGCAGAATTAGATATGGATGATATCATGGGATTGCCAGATAAGAGGGAGAAGAGTAAAGACGAGTCATTTGCCTGTATTGAAGGTATCAAACGAGAGAAAACCAACATTCCTAATTATCATCAGCATGTTATGGATCTAAACTGTACAAACACAGACAATCCTGTGTCTGATACAGAAAATGCAGTAACGGCAAAATTGGTCAGATCAGAAATGAATCAAGAAAACACTGGAATACTGGAACAAAGTTATGTTTCCGATACTTGTATTGGTGATGAAATGAAAGGTGAGGCTAGTTATAGCAAGAGAGTAAGGTCCCTTGGTTCAGGTGTATCTTCTCTTTCCTTGACAAGATCTCCTGTTGTTTGTGTGGATTCTGAAGAACCTATAAGTGAAGTAAGCAAAGATAGTCCCGGAACTGTTAAGGAAAGTAGATACCCACAGGTTGCTACCTTTTATTTGACAGAATCTCCCAAATTAGAAGTCAATAGAACGAGAACTTCTTCGGTTAATGTTAAAGACAGAAAAGAGGATGATGGTTTTGGAATGTTAGAAGATGTAGGGTTTAATAATAAAAATGCTGTTTTAGCAAGGTATAACGAGAAGGATAATAGGTCTGTGGATAGTGACTTGTCCGAAAGAGATTCAGCATCAAATTCCGTTTCATGTTCATGTGAAAGAAATGATTTTAATTTTGAGAAAAATTTCAGTCAAAAGTTTAGAAATGTTATAAAACCAAAGGAGACAAATTGTGACAGTCACACTGAAGTCAAAGACAATACGGTAAGAGATAAAAAATTGGCAGACTCGTTAGCACTAGAATCACTGTTTTCTAAACTACCCCCAGTCGGCTCCATTGAACGCTCCAACTCTCAAGATTCCAGTCTGTCTGAGGATTCATTTGAAGGAATTGATGACTCTGGTGTTGAATCAGATTTTAGACCAGGAGGACAGACATTGCAAGAACACAGTGAACATTTGAAATCTATGTTAGGGATCAAACCAAATGTAAATAGCATGAATGTAAGCAGTGGTGCATATGGTGGGGGTGTAAATAGGGCAAGTTCTGAGTCAGATGAGAGGTTGAAGAATTTCAAGAAGCAGCTAAATGCTAGTATGTTAAACCATGATGACAACAGGAGAGTTGTGGGCAGGGGAACACTGGCTCATCTTACAAGGGCTCGTAAGTATTTTGCTTTTTCTTCTGAAAGTAGTTTATCATAGGAATGACTTTCATTTTTGTGGATTTTATCAATGTGTAAACTCCGGCGAATCACTCACAAACTTAACATAAAGACCGAAGGAGGTGAATCACTCACAAACTTAGCATAAAGCAAAGCTTTATGCAAAGTTTGTGAGTGATTCACCAGAGTTTACACATCGATAAAATGCACAAAAATGTTACTTCATTCCTTACAGTTCCACCTTTGTCATCGATATGTTTAAAAATGCCACCAAAATGGAATATTTTAAGAATTCTTTCGACGTTCTCAGCGGAATGATTATTCAAAGCTGCCATCTTTGAAATAAACCCAAGCAAAAAAAAAACTTTGGGTCTTTAAATTCAGTTTATTTCTCTTCAGACAGTTACGTTTTTAATAGTTCTCCATCTTATAATTGAACGCTGTTGACGTCCTTTCATATAAATGACATAACATGTGGGTTCTAAACCTTCTCTTTGATGTCACGTTATAATACTTCCAGTTTCTATGTGAAAGAGTGCTGAGATTCTTGCTCATGGGCTTAGAATCCTCTGTGGTGTAGTGGTTATGCTACTGGCCTGATAAACCAGGGATTGCAGGATCGATCCCGGGCTTCTCCAGACTTTCGGATGAGTCTTTAAACCGAGGTCCCGCCTTCGTATGACCTTAGCTGTTGGTGGGAGGTAAAACTGAAACACACTCACTCACTCTTGCTCATGGAATTTATTGAAGTATAAAGCTTTTACTTCAACCAATCAAATTGCTCAAAATGTACATAATAATTGAGAATAGGAATTATTTAAGCATGAAGAAACTGCAGTAAAACTGTGGTGGCCATGGCTGATAGGAACTCTTTAAATCCTGAGGAAATTCTTCCCATAGCTATGGATAAGTAATGGCCAGGAATAAGGCTGACACGATTAATCATATAATCGATTAATCAATCGATAAATTCCACAAAAATGATTATCATTTCTGATTTGCTTTTAATCAATTAATTGATAGGTACAATTTACTACCCAAAGTTATGCCTAAAATAGCTGAATGAGTGGCTAACAGTGCATACCCTGATGAGACGCCGCATTATGCGGCGTTGCGGCGTCTCATCTGGGTCTACACTGTTTGCTCATAGGCCTGTCTGTTCAAATATACATATGGTAAAGTGCAACATATGGCAAGAGTCATGCTCAGACAGAAAGCCAGACAGGTAAAATTATGACAGAAACCTTAGCGATTACTAACAGATTATCGAATGCAATGGCAGGACTGATAATTGATTATCTTTTCAGCTCCGGTTAGCCAGCCCTAGTCAGGAATGATTTAGTGTGTTTTTCTTTTTGGTCGCACCTACTTTAAGCATGGCTTGATATAGGAGTTGAAATTTCCATCGGTTCGTCAAGCCATCATCATTTGCTACAAACTTGCATCTGGGGAAATCAACTTTAATGCAGGCATCCATATTTGACTTTGACCTACTTTTATGGTTAACTGACTTTGTAAACATTTGCGTCAACCCTTAGCTTTCACCCTTATGTAAGTGTTTATTCCTCAAGAAATATAAGAGCTTCATTATCATACAAACTTGCATCTAGGGATGGTAACTTTAATGCAGCATCCATATTTGACCTTGACGTACATTTTATGGTTCACTGACTTTGTAAACATTTGCGTCAACCCTAGCTTTCACTCAAATGTAAGAGTTCATTTCTCAAGAAATACAAAAGCTTCATTAATTATACTTGGTACAAACTTATGTCTAGGGATGGCAACTTTAATGCATCCATATTTGTCCTTGACCTACATTTTATGGTTCATTAACGTCAACCCTAGCATTCATGTCCATGTCCATTTCTCAAGAACTAAGAGCTTCATTAATTATACTTGATACAAACTTGCATCCAGGGATGGTAACTCTAATGCAAGGATCCATGTTTGACCTTGACCTCCATTTCCATGCTTATAAATCCTATTGGTTTCATTGAGCGACAGGGCTTGAGATTTCATTTCATCTCAGTGTCATTTCATCTCAGTGTCAGGTAAAAGTCCCACAAAATTGATAACAACGTCTCCAGAATGACCTATACAGTGTTGACGCGGACGTTAAACCTCAAATCAAATCAAAATCATGGTTTGAGGACTTGGCACCCCCTCTGGTGCGACAAAGCCTTTGGGGGAATTCCTGTTTATATCCTGGAAAGTAATGTGTGTATTCATTAGATTCTAATGAGAACACATAACATACCTTAATAATCCCCCCAATGAATACCGTAATGATCCTAAATATTGGGGCAGATAGGCCTTAGCAATTGGTGCAGACGTAGATCAGACTGCACTTTTTTTGACTCCTTGCAGGGTCATGAAAGTTTAGAAGAATTATAGCCAATCATCAAGGTGTCTGAATTTTTAGGATTTTTAGGTAAGGTAGATTGGGATATTGCAATAACTCTTACAGTATTATACACTTGCAGATGCATTGATGCTACTTGGTAGAGTTAAACACATGGTTAACTCTTCTCTTGCTGAATATTCAATTAAGCCACACCCATTTCTGACTTTGAATCCATCAGATTATTTGAAGTAATTTATTCCTACATATTCATAAACTGAATGTCAAACAGTGCGGATTTATATGTCTTTGAATCTACTGCCTATTCTAAATTCGCAAAATTGCAGTATGTTTCCACTGGCTTTCTTTGCCAGATCATTACAGGGTCACTGATGAGGCTTTATTAGCCGAAACTACGTAGTATGACCCATCTTCTTTCTTATGAATGTTTTCATTGCTCTTAAAGGAACTTATTTTTTATTTTTATTTGCCTTCACTGCAGCTGGTGTTGTGCCGTGTGGCGGCCGTAAAACGTCTCCCAGTACATCAACCATAGTGCAGTTAATATTTTACTTTTGGTCCTTTGAGATCAGCGTGAATATCCTGAGAAATCAGAAATAAATTATTGGTTTGGACTCATATTCTAGACAGGTTTTTAATTATTTGGACCCCATTTTGATTTATATCAGTCTTTGAATCTACTGCCTATTCTAAATTCGCAAAATTGCAGTATGTTTCCGCTGGCTTTCTTTGCCAGATCATTACAGGGTCACTGATGAGGCTTTATTAGCCGAAACTACGTAGTATGACCCATCTTCTTTCTTATGAATGTTTTCATTGCTCTTAAAGGAACTTATTTTTTATTTTTATTACACTGTTTGCAAAGATAGGGGTTGTTGTGAACAGCAAGATAAGGGTTAAGAAGGTATATTGTGCTAGAGCCACAACTCTGGGTCCCATGGTATTTTAGTTATCTCACCTGACAATATTATTGTGATTGCCATAGCTCTCCAATGGTCATTCTGTCCCTTCCGTTGATTCTAGAAGGGGAGTTGTCAATTTCTGGCAAAAGAATGTGCACTGTACTGGTTAACCACTTACATATAAGCCTGCCCAAGAAAACTGTGGATACATGTAGGTAAATTGACAGGCTCAAAAATGACCTAAATAATGTTGACTGGGCCGTTAAAACTCCAATACAAACAAACTAAAGCTCTCCAACACACTTGGATCTGTATTGCTTGTACTTGGTGCACAGGCCTCTGTGGCCTGTGTAAGAGCGCCGACTCTTAATCATTAAGTTTTTCACCATGTGGTTTGACCCTCTCTTGGGTCACATGAGACACCGAGTTCTACAACGGAAGCTAGGGTAGTTTTTCTCTGGGTACCCCTGTTTTCACCAACTGGCTAATTAACAATCGGCTCAAAATAGGTGAAATAATCTTGAAAGGGCCTGAAAACCAAAAACCAAAATGGTATAGTAGTCACAGATAAGATTGATAGGCAGAGCTATCGTTGCAAAATAAATGATTTTTGATGACAGACATGCCATCTGCCCAGAAAAGGATTCATAAGTAATGCCAAGCCTTATTGTCAATGAAAAACAAGAAAAAGTACTTTAATAAGGGTAATGGAGAACATTTGGCAGATTTTTCCACCATTTTTCAAAGGGAGACAACTTTCGGGAATTCCTGTTTGCTTTTCTAAAAGCTCTGTTCCACTGAAAAAGGGGCCCCTAAAGGTGTATCCATTCCCTTTAATTGAAAATGCTGCTAAACAGACTATTCTTAGCTCTTCAAAAAAAATCTAAAGAAGACAACAGTCTTAAATAGAAATAATTTTCTGTCTGGGAAAATAAGGCTTTACATCTCATGTGAATTGCCTGCGCAATAGACAGTTCTCATGAAATGTCAAGGCTTTGAAGCCTTAATTTTCCTGAAAATTTAAAAGAAATGACTATAACCAGCCGCAGTAGCTCAGTCAGATGTGTGTCTGACTAGCGGTCAGGTGGTCACGGGCTAGATACCTGACAGAGCATCATTTTTTAATGGAGATTGATTATGAAATATTGTCATTCTCTCCCTTCCGCTTATGCAAGAAGGCATTTGCCAGTTTCTGGCAAAAGAAAGTGCACTGTACGGGTAAACCATATACGTAATAAACCTGCCCAAGAAAAGTGGATAGGTAAATTGACCAACTCAATATGACGTAGTAAGTGTTGACTGGGCTGTTAAACTCCAAAACAAACAAATACACATTAACTATCCTAGTTTTGGTCCCCGTCCATCGGGGCTTGAAGAAATAGATGGGCTGCATGATGCTTCCACGCAGAGCTGAAACCGACCGCACATTAGTACTGGTAAACCCCTTAGAGGATCTAAGCTTGCCCAGGCAAAGCGGTGCGAGTTGGACCGTCCATGCTTATAAACCTATTGGTTTCATTGGGCAACAGGGCTTGATATGTATTTTCATCTCAATGTTGGGTAAAAGTCCCACAAAATTGGAAGCAATATCTCCAAAATGACCTATACAGTGTTGACGGGGACATTTAACCTAAAATCAAACAAACAAACTGTCATAGTTTCAGATTAAGAGGCGTATAACATGGTTAATTTGGGTATTACTTTCGTTACTAACATGTATCCATTTAACCATACATTGTTGAGGTGATTCTATCAAGTACCCACCACTTTCCATAAGGATCCTAAGCATTTGGACAGATAGGGTCTAAGCAAACTGAAGACACAGATCAGACTTTTCCTTCAGGAGCAGTCTGATCATGGTCTAAACTTCTGCACCTTTTGGACTCATTGCTTATGTTGCTGGCGTGTGAAACAAATTTGTCAAAATTTGAAGAGAATAACAGTAAGTCCCTACGCAGAACGGTTTATGAATTTTTAGGAATTTTTACCTTTGTAACATCCCTTTATCCTTTTTTCCCCCACTTATCTGGAGCTATGAAGAAAACCACTACCTAGTTATAACACTGTTTTGGATTTAACACAGTTTCAAGATGGATAAAAAAAGGTGGTAATTTTTCTATATAATCTATACATTTTTGTTTGGATATAAAAGCTATTTAACTTGCATGTTTTCTGCTTTGGACCCCATTAATAGTGTCATAAAGAGGTTGTGGTTTGTGTACATACATACAATCTTCTGTTACAGCATATGGTCGAGGTAGGATGTTTGACTTGTAGCTGAAAAATGTTGAAAAGTTAACGCAAATTGGTGCTGGAGATTTTTGTGCAATAGACTTATGACATCATCTACGTATAGAGAGGTTGAAAAATAGTAGACTTTTGACATCAGCTACATGCAGAGAAGAGAAAAAGAAAGCAGACATACAGAGAAACGAAATTGAAAGTAGACTTATGACATCAGCTGCATCTAGAGAAGTGAAAATGAAAGTAGACTTTTGACATCAGCTGCATGCAGAGAAATGAAATTGAAAGTAAACTTTTGACATCAGCTGCATCTAGAGAAGTGAAAATGAAAGTAAACTTTCGACATCAGCTGCATGCAGAGAAGTGAAAATGAAAGTAGACTTTTGACATCAGCTGCATGCAGAGAAGTGAAAATGAAAGTAGACTTGTGATCAGCTGCATGTAGATAAGTGAAAATGAAAGTAAACTTTTGACATCAGCTGCATGCAGAGAAGAGAAATAGGAAGTAGGCTTGTGACATAACTACACACAGAAAGAGGAAATAGACAGTAGACTTGTGATATCACCTACACACAGGGAAGAGAAATAGAAAGCAGACCTGTGGTATCACCAACACACAGAAAAGGGAAAAGTAGACTTGACTTGTGTCCTTATCTACACACAGCAAAGAGAAGTATAAAGTAGACTTCAAGCATCACCTACATACAAAGAATAGAAATAGAAAAAGTCACATTACCGACACACAGAAAAGAGAAGTACATGTAGACCCAAATGTTACATCAACTGCATGCAAACATGAGAAATTGAAAACATAAACTTGTGACAACACATACTCACAGACAGTAAAAAGAAAAAAAGTAAAAGAAATCAGAACTCAGGGATTTGCATGTCCCTTTTAAGGAAATGCATTTTGATACTGCTATGAGTTTGTGAATGCAATATTATGATGTTATTAGTCAAATAACTTTGTATTGGCCCTGTTGCAGGTCCGAGGTCTGCTGTTTAACCCGAGGCTGAAGGCCGAGGGTCAATACAGCTGACCTAGGAACTGTTACTGTGCCAGTACGAAAGTACTTGATTAATGACAACTTTAAATGTATTAATTGACACAATAAAAAATATGATTATTGACCTCAGTCTAATATCTCTTGATCTCCAGTTGGCATTTGTTGACGTGGTGTTAATATGGATGACCTCCTATCAAAACAGGATAGTCAATTAATAAAAGGTCTTATTGGAAGTGAAACAAATCATGATCAGATATTCTTTGGTTCATAGAAACCCATATACAGCTGTACTGTCCCGGAAAGACTTTGGTTAGATTGTTGCAGATGTGCATGCTGAACATCTTGAATGTAGATGCAGTCTGACTGGAGTCTTCCCTCGGCATACATGTAAAAAGCATATTAACATTTTACATAGCTCATATCATAGCTAAAGACAAGTTGGAGAAATAAGGGTAATTTGAGGATAATATTATCTCTTTGTCCTTATTTAAACATATACAGTAGAACTTTGATGACTCGACCCGATGGCTCGTTTACCATGGCTGAGTCGAACCGATTCATGAGCCCCTAGGGAAATCCTCTACATAAGAAATAGTGGGGGATAATTGAGGAGATTTTAGTCTTTTATCTTGCAAATGTATGCTGTGTATACTCATTAGAATCACCTCAATGAGGCGATTCTAATGAGTACACACAGCATACATTTTCATTATATAACAACAAAAAGATGTCTAAAATATCTAGTTATGCTTCCTGACAGTAACCCTTAGTGGCTCGAACTGGCCCTGTCTTGAACAGATTTTTGAGGTCCCAAAGGTGTTTGAGCCATTGAAGTTCGACTGTATGCTGAATTTACATGTTAGAATTGTGTCATATCTTGTGAATGCTTGTGAGAATTGCCTCGATAAGGCGATTCTAACACATACCCACAACATAGGTTTGTTGTTGGTAGTTTATTCTGTTGTCCAAACTCCTATCCTTCGATGTTTTTGACAAGAAATACGGAAAAAAGAAAAAATTATCCCTTAATTCTCCTTATTTCTCCTCCACATTGTAATACGGGTCAAATTTTTCAGCACAAGTCATGACAGATGTAAAAAGAGTCACAAATTCATAATTGTAAAAATTGTAAACATTTTGTAATGTTCTTTCATAAGGCTCATTACAGATGTAAAAATTACCACAAAGCTTCAGACCATACAAATGCTGTGTCACATTTAATTGATTGAATCAAACCTCATTAATGAGCTGGGGCACATTATTTCCCACAATTTACATGTGTGCCCAGCGAAGAATCAGATCACCTGCACATCCATAAAGTTTGACCAGAGACTTCTCTTGCTGCATGAAGGAGCAATGGGCCCTAAGCTACAGGGAAACAGACTTAGCCTTTTGCTTTAGGTGCCAAGACTGCCATAAATCCAAATTTTACATTAAGTTAATAGGCATTTTTATTTAAAACTTAGGTGCCCAGGCAAAAATTTAGGCGCCTTGGGTGACTGGGCACCTGTTGGTCTGTATCCCTGAGCTATCCTTAAAGCACACAACGAAGTTTCTGATCAGACTGCAGGGATGCGCAGGCTGATCTGAGTCTTCATTGGTGCACATGTAAATTGTAGGAAATGCTGTGCCCTTGCTCACTGCAAAAATAGTCACAATGTGTCGGGTTTTATATCTTAACCCTTCTCTTGCTGAATATTCATTTAAGCCACACCCATTTCTATCTATCAACCAATCAAATTACTTGATGTCATTTATTGCTACAAATTCATAAACTGAATGCCAAACAGTGTAGATCCTGATCAGATGGCTTCTTCAGAAGCCATCTGATCTGGATCTACACTGTTTGCAAAGATAGGGGTTGTCGTGAACAGCAAGATAAGGGTTAAATGTAACATGGTGTCATAAATTCAAAATCATGTCGTTTTGTAATTTTTATCACTCTTTTTCACTCACATATCTCGGCCATACATTTTTATTTGTCAGGGAACATGTACATATACTCCTGTTAGTGTTCATATAACATTTTCATTAAAAAATTGTCCAGGGCTAATTGCATATATTTTATAATCTGCATTGAAATCAATGCATATCGGAAACAAATAGTATTTGTACAAATGTATGATATTTTCACAGTGTGAAAAATAACATGACCTTGTTATTTTCATAGTAGCAGCCCAGACAACTTTTTCTCGCCAAAAGTCATATGTTACCGAAAAAATAATTCTGTAAAATAGCTTTAAAAACCACTCTTGGAACCGTTAAAAAAAAGCTGTTTTCAAAATGGCGATCTGTTTATGTTATGAAACTGACAGCTCTGACGTCTGAGCCAGGTCAAAATTGTGACGTAGGGTTTGATTGATCAGTTATCGTAAATAACCGTATAAAATTTGAAAATAAAAAGAAAAATTACTTTTTTTTTTCGGCGGATACCAAAAATATTTCATCAGAATTTTCACTCATGCTTCGCTCCCAGGCCTGAATTTCATATCAAATGACAATAAGTGTAAGATTCTGTTTATTACATAAATCATATGACAGATTTGAAAACAGATTTTAATGCACACATTCTGTTTATCATATAACATGCTTGGCTAAGAGTTTCAAAAGAATTCCAGTTGAAAACAGGCTTGTCACTGACAGCAACATGTCATTACGCACCAGTAAACATGTGTTAGTACACATGTGGTTGTATCATTACACACGAGTAAACACAGGTTATTACACATGTACATGCGGGCGTGTCAGTTTTATGCCATGATGTTATACACCAACTAACAGTGATCTTATCTTATATGGTAAAGTAGTTATTAGTGATTTGTCATGTTTAAAATTTTATGTTATGATGAGGCTGTTTGCCATATGTTAAAGATGTTTAAGAAGTGATATGTCATACAGACTTCCATATGATTTTATGGAATGATGTTGTGAAAATTCCAGTTGGCTATTTGTCATATGATCATAGTCATATGATTACCTTATAGTCATATGTTCATGGCTGTTTGTCATACGATCATAGTCATATGATTACCTTATAGTCATATGATCACAGCCACAGATAAGGTTTGTATTTTGTTATAATTGAAGGATAGTTTTTGTCAATTCTCCATAAAAACTTGCGTTGTGGGTATTCATTAGAACCGCCTCAACGAGTCGGTTCTAATGAAAACCCACAACACAGCTTTATATGGAGAAATAAGGAAAACTATCCGTCATTTATCACAGAATACCCGTCTTACCTGTTGTAGTGATGATCCAAGCAAATAGTTGCCATATATAATAAGTTTTTAATATATTAGCAAATAGATGGCACATATAATAAGTGTTTTTGTATAAAGTATTTTTTTTATAGAGTTACTGCACTGATGTTGATTAATTTTATCCCATGTTGAAATATTGAAGGGCACAAGCTTGCGAATGGCCTTCATTGAAGGGCACATGCTTGTGAATGGCCTTCATTGAAGGGCATAAGCTTGCGAATGGCCTTCTATATCCTTCATTTTTAGCTCACCTGAGCCTTTAGGCTCATAGGTGAGCTTATAGTATAGCCATGGTCCGTCGTCACATCCGTCCGTCCGTCCGTCCGTCCACCATTTTCAAAGATCTTCTTCTCCTATACTGCAGGGCCAATCAAAGCCAAATTTCATATGGAGCCTCAGTGGGATGGGGGAACGAAAGTTTGTTCGCGGGGTCTGGATCATATGACCAAGATGGCCGCCATGCCCATATATGGTAAAAAGCCTTCAAAAATTCTCTTTCTCCAGAACCATAAGGCCAGTGGCTTTGAAACTTGGCATGTAGCATATGGTACTCGGGCCCATTATGGTTTGTACAAATGGTGACCATGGGTTGACCTTGACCTATTTTACAGCAATGTCAAATTTGCCGACTTAGGCTTTTGCATGGGGCAAAGTGAAAATAATGGATTTATAGGAAACCATTGAAGACGGTGTCACCAAAATTTGTAGATCAGGTAAAGTAACTGAATACATGAATGTTTATGGATCAGAAAGGTCAAGGTCATTCATTGGCCTTATTCGCGGGTCTGGATCACATGACCAAGATGGCCGCCATGCCCATATATGGTAAAAAGCCTTCAAAAATCTTCTCCAGAACCATATGACCTATTTTACAGCAATGTCAAATTTGCCGACTTAGGCTTTTGCATGGGGCAAAGTGAAAATAATGGATTTATAGGAAACCATTGAGGACAGTGTCAACAAAATTTGTAGATCAGGTAAAGTAATTGAATACATGAAGATCTATGGGTCAGAAAGGTCAAGGTCATTCATTGGCCTTAGACCAAGGTCATTCAGGATCCATATTTCAAACATTTTTTTTCTCCAAAACTGCTGAGCCAATTTAAGTAAAATTTAATATGGAGCCTTTGTAAGTTGAACAAATGAAAAAATGCCAATACGGTCTAGATCACATGACCAAAATGGCCGTCACACCCATATATGGTAAAAAGCCTTAAAAATTCTTCTCCTCCAGAACCGTAAGGCCAATGGCCTTGAAACTTGGCATGTAGCATATGGTACTCAGGCCCATCATATTTTGTACAAATGGTGACCCTGAGTTGACCTAGACCTATTTTACAGCAATGTCAAATTTGCCGACTTAGGCTTTTGCATGGGAAAAAGTGAAAATAATGGATTTTTAGGAAACCATTGAAGACACTGTCACCAAAATTAGTAGATAAGGTAAAGTACTGAATACATGAAGATCTATGTGTAAGAAAGGTCAAGGTCATTAATTGACCTTAGACCAAGGTCACGCAGGTTCCATATTTCAAACATTTTTTCTCAGAAACTACTGAGCCAATTGAAGTGAAATTCTATATGGAGCCTTTGGGAGTTGAACAAATGAAAAGCTGCCAATATGGTCTAGATCACATGACCAAGATGGCCACCACGCCCATATATGGTAAAAACACTTTGAAATTCTTCTTCTCAAGAACCGTAAGGCCAATGGCCTTGAAACTTGGCATGTAGCATCTGGTACTCGGGCCTATCATAATTTGTTCAAATAGTGACCCTGGGTTGAACTTGACCTATTTTGCAGTAATGTCAAATATGCTGACTTAGGCTTTTGCATAGGAAAAAGTGAAAATAATGGATTTTTAGCTCACCTGAGCCTTTAGGCTCATAGGTGAGCTTATAGTATAGCCATGGTCCGTCGTCCGTCAGTTCGTCCGTCCATCCACCATTTTCAAAGATCTTCTTCTCCTATACGGCAGGGCCAATCAAAGCCAAATTTCATATAGAGCCTCAGTGGGATGGGGGAACGAAAGTTTGTTCGCGTGGTCTGGATCACATGACCAAGATGGCTGCCATGCCCATATATGGTAAAAAGCCTTCAAAATCTTCTTCTCCAGAACCATAAGGCCAGTGGCCTTGAAACTTGGCATGTAGCATATGGTACTCCGGCCCATCATGGTTTGTACAAATGGTGACCCTGGGTTGACCTTGACCTATTTTACAGCAATGTCAAATTTGCCGACTTAGGCTTTTGCATGGGGCAAAGTGAAAATTGGAACAAGTTTTCTTTTTGTTTCATTTGCTTCTGTATACAGTATACCATTTATGTCCAATGGACAGTTCCTCATATTTTCCCTTTCTGTGAGCCAGGCACCGAGGTTATAAAACTTTTTTCACGCTCAACTCACTTCAGCATGAAATTTACCCTGCTCATAAGTTTTAAAATGCCAACAAATATTGAGATGGCATTTTAAAATTTATGAGCAGGGTAAATGACATTTTCTGCTGATCTAAGTAGGAAAATTGTCACCAGACAGGTGAGCGGTTCAGGACCACTGGTCCTCTGTTTTTTTTTTAACTTTATGAGGGAGATTTGCCATTGTGATGAGGGAGAAGTAAAGAACATAAAGGCAAATTCTCGGTTCATATGAGGGAGACTTCAAAATTTTACGAAAATTTAGCATAAATTGGGCAAAAATTAGCATCAAAATGAGGGAGTCTCCTTTCTGATGAGGGAGGTATCACAGGTATGATATCCTGGTGAAGGACAGGGTCAGCCGGTATCAGTTCAGTATTAACGCTGAGAAAAACTACATCTGAAAATGTTGTCTGCTTATGTCGTCTGCTAAAATTTTTGCAAACTTTTTAAAAATATTTTTGCATACGGGCAAACAGTGTGGATCCAAATCAGATTGCTCCTAGAGGAGCAGTCTGATTTGGGTCCACACTGTTGGCAAAAATGACTTTCAAAGTAACCAGCAGAGGTCAAAGCCATTGTCGTGATTGGCATTTTATGGGTTAAATAGAGATTATCGTAATGCCACTTTTCAGATCATAACCCATATCAGCCTGCGACTCCCATATCGGCCTAAGGGCCGAGGGCTGATATGGGTCGAGGGCTGATGTGGGCATATCATACCCCATATCAGCCTGAGACTCCGATATCAGCCCGAGGGCCAAAGGCTAGTATGAGTCGAGGGCTGATGTGGGGTATGATATAAAAAATGCTATATAATAATCTATTTTTCATATATTAGCAAACCTTTTAAAACATCCTTTTTGTCATAAATGTCCTTTTAAAACATTTATGTTTAAAGCTGTTCTTAAAAAAAAAAAAAGAAAAAAAAAAAGGGCAAGTTTTAGGTGAAAAGCAAAACAGTAATTGGCTTTGTTTATATTTTTCTCAATGACAAGAAGCATCTGTGTGTTTTCATATTTAATCTGAACCGGTTATAAACAAGAATATTTATAAATTGTTACGTCAGAGGTATGATAAAGCCTGTTCGATATGAATTTTGGGGTATGTGATATGGCATCACATGCTGATGCCTCAGTGAACTTGCTATTTGCACAGATTCCAAGTTCTTATCGCATATTCAAAAACAGAGTCATTACGATAACACACCTCTGCTACATAGCGCATTTTTCACATGTCCAAAATGGCTACTTTTCTGATGAAAATCCATAATTTTTATCTTATTTATACTGCAAGCATAGGTTGTGGCTGCTCGTTAGAACCGCCTCAATGAGGCGGTTCTAACCAGTACCCACAACCTATGTCTTGGAGCAGAAATAAGAAAAATAATGTATACCCCCGTAAACCTCAATTTTCTCTATGTGAGTGGGGTTTAGGGGGTCTTCATTTCATGGACTTGTTTACGCGATGTATATTGAATATGATAATCTGTTCTTTTACATGCCAGAAGCTATGAATATTTTCATCATTACTTATAAATTTTATAGTCTTAGCCCCAAGATTTATACATTTTGTCAAAATATTTGCACAGGCCTAGCAGCATTTTTGCTTGATACTGCTGTAAGACATGCAAATGTTGCCTAACTATAAATTCAATGGCATTCCAGTTAGCATGCATTATCAAGTTAGCATGCTGATAGCATAGCTACAGATAAGGAGGTGTAACAAAGATAATTAGGGATAATTTTCCTAAGTCCTTGTTTGAAACATATACAGTGGACCCTCATTATAATGACAGTATTTGTTCCCTATTATTGTGCCGTAATAAAGAATTTGCCGTCATAAAGAATCCAAGTTAGGAGTATGATAGGTAATAAAAGACCTTTTCCCAATCATTACTCCAAGAAAAAATGTTAGACATTTGTTAGACTCACTTCGTTGAGGCAATTCTAACAAATATCTTTAACATTTGTTTCTTGGAGTATTAGATTACAAGAATCTTTTATGACTTTGGACTCGATTTGCACCGTAATAAAGAATTTGCCGTTATAAAGAATCCCGGTTAGGAGTATGATAGGTAATAAAAGGCCTTTTCACCATCATTACTTCAAGAAAAAATGTTTTAGACATTTGTTAGACTCGCTTCGTTGAGGCAATTCTAACAAATATCTATAACATTGGAGTATTAGATTACAAGAATCTTTTATGACTATGGACTCAATTTGTGCATTTTCAACCCGAGGGAAGCCCACGCTGCTCGAAACCTAGGCTAAGCCTTTAGCAAAGTAGTCATTCCATTGAAATTGCCGCTATAACGAGTTTTGCCGTCATAAAGAATGCCGGTATAAAGAGGGTGGACTGTACTATTGTGGGTACTTGTTAGAAGTGCCTTGATGTATATATGGAGAATTAAAAATAGTTTTATCCTGAAATTAACCTCGTCAAGCCTCCTTTACCGGTGCTTTTTTGTTTGAATTGAGGTTTTACGTACCTGTCAGCACTATTTATTCAGGTCATTTTAGGTCATTTTGGAGACTTTGCTTCCATTTTTGTGGAACTTTTACACAAGATGAAATGACATCTCAAGCACTACTTCGCAAACAAACCAATAGGGTTTATGTGCAAGGACAGTCCAACTCGCGGCTTGATTATACATTCTAAGTGGTTTACCAGTGATCATGTATGCTGGGTTTCAGCTTTGCGTGGAAGCACCATGCAGCCCAATCTATTTCTCCAAGCCCTGACGGGCGGGGGTGCTTATGTGGTGCTAAGCAATATGGAATAGTGTCAACATTATTGTTTCTAGGCTTTTATTATTCATTTCTAATCATTCAATATTTATAGCAATATAATAAATTCAGTTGCGTTGAGAGTAATGTAGTAGAATACACACCAATTAGATGTTCTGTATACATTTCCTCTTCAATTCTTGTACACCTGTGCAGTCGGCAATATTTTTATTTTGCTTTTCTTTAAAGTCTTAAGGGGAATGGGAACATATTCAGGGGAGGAAACTCCTGCAAAATAATTTTTGGCTCCCATGTCTAAGGGTCAACTCTTAAAGGAAAGAATTCGCTCCTGAGAAGCAAATTCTTTCCTTTAAGAGTAGACCCCTTTTTCAGTGGGACAGGGCTTATAGAAAAGCGGACAGGAAGTCAGGAAAGTTGTCCGTCTTTCTGCGGTGTCTGATCTGAACTGTTTGCCAATTACCCCTTTAGGGGTTTCAGTACCAAGTTGGTTAAAGAAAAGAATTTGCTTCCCACGATGAGGAGCGAATTCTCTCCTTTAAGGTAAGACCCTTGTAGTTAAGGGGACAAAAATAATTTTGAAGGAGCTGTCTGCTATGAATGGTGCTAGATTTATTGGAACAGTATTCTGGGAGAAAAAACACTTCCTGTTTCAGCTTTTCTTTGCATGCTTTGTGTAACAATATCGGTTTGCATGGTGTAACAACTGTTAATAACAATATCGGTTTGCATGGTGTAAAAACTGTTAGATACTTATTTTTTGCATATAGCTATTTTTATAACCGTGCCATTCGAAGAATGCTGGAAAGGGCATTCTTCAAAATTCTGGGAGAAAATACACACCCTGTTTCAACTTGTCTTTGCATGCTTTGTGTAACAATATTGGTTTGTGTGGTGTAAAAACTGTTAGATACTTTTTTTTTTTTGGCATGTACCTATTTTTATAACCCTGCCATTCGAAGAATGCTGGAAAGGGCATGTAATGTCAGTCCCGCATCCATGTCCGAGATCGTGTTAGCAATTTGCGTTTTTCACTAGTGTCACAATGCCAGGCAAGGGCACCTGTGTCTCTTGGAACATTTCTAGTTGTAATATTTGCTTTTACTGACTTTCCATAAAACAAAATATATACATTTTCAGAAGCACTTCAGTGGCTTGAACAATTTTTGAACACGAAAATTTGTTCGAGACTAGGGTAGTGTGAGTCACAGAAAGTTACTCATAGAGCTGGGTAAGCAGGTGTGTTAAGGATGATTTATGAATATTTTTATTGACCTATAAAGCCATAAAGAATAGGTATGCTGTGTGTGCTCATTAGAATCTTCTCATCGACATACTTGTCAGTGATGTGATTCTAATGAGCACACACAACATATATGTGATAGCCCTCGCCCATCGGGGCTTGAAGAAATAGATGGGCTGCATGATGCTTCCACACAGAGCTGAAACTGATCCACACAGGAGTACTGGTAAACCGCTTAGAGGCTCTAAGCCTGCCCAGGGAATAAGGTGTGAGTCGGCCCTTCCATGCTTATAAACCCTATTGGTTTCATTTGGTGGCAGGGCTTGAGATGTGCTGTCATCTCTGTCGGGTAGAAGTCCCACAAAATTGGAAGCAGCGTCTCCAAAATGACCTTTACAGTGTTTACGGGGACATTAAACTTCAAATCAAACAAAACAAACAGCATATATGTCCATGATGAAATAAGATGAATCTCCAGAAATTATCGTAAATACAAATATATCTGGAGTTATGGAATATTGTCTAAGAGCCTTAACCCTTATCTTGCTGTTCACGACAACCCCTATCTTTGCAAACAGTGTAGATGCAGATCAGATGGCTTCTGAAGAAGCCATCTGATCAGGATCTACACTGTTTGGCTTTCAGTTTATGAATTTGTAGCAATAAATTACATCAAGTAATCTGATTGGTTGATAGACAGAAATGGGTGTGGCTTAAATGAATATTCAGCAAGAGAAGGGTTAATATCAAATTCCACTTAGGCATGGTAAATGAACCATCCATGATTGAGTAATTTAAGTTTCACAATACCTAGATACTATGTTTGTCTTGCATGAAAACCTTGGTCAGGCAGTATGTGGCTAGTTAAGAACTGGATATGCCCATCTCTGGTGTAAGATGAAACCCTTTAAGTACACTACAACCTCATTATAACATTGTTTGTTATATCACAGTTTTGGATATAACACAGTTTCAAGATGGATCCCAAAAACCTAAAGATTATAAAGAAAAATGGTCATTTTTTGATATAATCTAAACATTTTTGTTTGCACTTGTTTAACTAACACAGTTCCTGCTTTGGGTCCCATTAATAGTGTTATAAAGAGTTTGTGATGTATCAAAACAGTTCTATTCTGAAATTTCACATGAAATTTCTCCAGCAGATGATTGTTAGGAAAAGCATGTCGGTCTATGGCAGATGCAAATACAGTTGACTCTCGTTATCTCAAACTCGCCTATCTCGACCCTCTCACTTATGTTGAAACGATTTCTAAGTCCTGTATATGTTCCCTATATATTTATTGTATTTCAACTTCGCATGTGTCGAACTACTTTTAAGTCGACACTTCGGCTATCTCGCCCATTATTTTCAGTCACTGAATATATTTTTCATTGACTTTACTACCGCGTTTCTCGAACCAAAATTCATGACGCAAAGAAGGAAAAAAAAAAAAAAAAAAAAAAAATCCGAAAAAACGTTGCCGCCGGTCTTTCAGTTAAAGAATTTACAAAACAGTTCATCAATACTCACAATGGTTTTAATTTTCCAATGTCCAGCTGCTTTCGTAATTAAAATTAGCCCAAACAATACCTTTACCGCTATAACGAAAATCACGTGCGTGTAATAAAGACCGACACGCGGTGCTCAACCTTTGATCTTAACACCTCGCTACAATGGTTTCAAAGATTTCCGTGATAAAAGGCGGCTCTGGTTTGTTTAATGTACACTTAGGTATGACCAGGCTCTTTAATTGGTTGTTTTACGTAATCTTCATTAGTGTCAAAATTGAGTACTGTCCCTTGTCCCAATGCACATACAAACAGTGTAGATCCTAAAAAGATGGCTCATGACCAGCTTTCTCGGCAAGTGATTACCGTATGACGTATAGCATGTACTGCTCACCATTGCATTCACTAGCGGGTAACCAGTCCATTTAAGTACATGTCTATTTTTAGCTTATTTGGATACCCGAATGTGCAGGAATTTAAAAGACAACAAAACACGAGAGAAAGCTTTTATAATCACTATACTTCGACAAGCCCCATTGCTTTCATAAACAAATTTTAAAAACATGTAAGTGCTATTACTCTAGAATAACCAATAACCAATAATACCAAGCATATCCCGGCAAATAATGGGCTCCGACATGCATGTGACATCACACTTTGGTTATCTAGTGCTACTGATAAGTCAAACTTTTTTATCCGGTTCCTTTGACTGTATTACATAGAATTCATTTGGCTTAGCCATTTTGTATAGCCGGCCTTGGTAGCTCATTTGGATGCTAGTCTGACTGGTGCTCAAATCATCGGCCAAAAAGATGATCCATATAAACTGCAAACCCTGATTTTTCCGTGGGAAAATTGTAAAATGAGAAAGAGAATATAGTCTGTTTTGCAGTTTTTATTTGCACAGCAAGGGTTAATTATGTAACAATGTTTTTTTTTTTTTATGTTATGTTTGCTGTTTTTAAGTTCAGTTGTTGTTTCTTTTATGTTTACAAATATAACAAATTAGTTTTCAGTAGTGTTTTAGATTTTAGATTTGGTTGGTTTAACCCTTCTCATCCTCATTGTGATAGCACACCCGTGGGACATTGTGCATTTCTTCACATCTCCAAAATGGTTACTTTGCTGATGCTATTTAAGCCTGGCACAATTAATTGGATAATCAATTATTCAATCGATAAATTCCACAACAATGATTGTCATTACTGATTTGCTTAAAATTGATTATTCGATAAGTACATTTTACTACCCAAAGCTGTGCCTAAAATAGCTGTACGAGTGGCAAACAGTGCAGACCCAGATGAGACGCCGCATTCTGCGGCGTCTCATCTGGGTCAACACTGTTTGCTCAGGCCTGTCTGTTCAAATACAAAGTACAGCATAATGTATGAGTCATGCTCAGACAGAAAGAAAGACAGGTGAAATTATGACCAAATCTTCGGTGGTTACTAATCGATTATAGATCACAATGACAGGAATGATAATCGATTGTCTTTTCAGCTCCGATTAGCCAGCCCTAATGCTATTTGTCTTATTTATTCCACAAACAGGGGCTCTGGGTGCTCCTTAGAACCATGTCATTGAGGCGGTTCTGATGAGTACCCACAACCGAAGTCTTGAAGCAGAAATAAGAAAAATAATGTATACCCCCATAAACCCCAGTTTCCTCTATATAAAGTGGGGTTTAGGGGGTGTTCAGTTCACTGACTTGTTCACATGATGCTGAGCCTGGTTTAGGTACCAGTGCAAACAGTGTAGATCCAGACGAGACAGCTTAAGGGGAATGGGAACACCTTCAAGGAAGGCAACTCCTGCAAAAGTATTTTTGTCTCCCATGTCAATAGGGGTCAACTCTTAAAGGAAAGAATTTGCTCCTCAGGAGCAAATTCTTTCCGTTAAGAGTAGACCCCTTTTTGAGTGGGATAGGGCTTACAGAAAAGTGAACAGGAAGTCCAGTAAGTTGTCTCCCTTTGAAAAATGGTGGAAAAAATCTGCTAGGTATTCCTATTCCCCTTAAAATGATCAATCTCATCAGGATCAAAACTGTTTTTTATTCCTTTGTGTTTATTTAAACTTAAAAACATTTTACAAGAACATACCTGATTCCAGGACCACTTTGAAGAGACCACTTTCGAAACTCGGGAGGTGAAAGGGTAATGGTCTAGATTATGGAATTACCTTAATAGTGTTGACTGGCCTTAAGATTCCAAACCAAAACAAGTTTATAAATATACTGTAAAAATAAAATAAAATCGGACACCGTGAGGTTTTGCAGTAATGCTCCTAAAATATTAACAAATTTGTTTCATGATCCAGCATGGAGTCCAAAAATGCAGACGGAATAGCCAACAGTGTAGACCCTGATCAGACTGCTCCTTGAGGAGCAGTCTGATCTGGGTCTGATTGTTTTCTTAGGCCTGTCTGTCCAAATACTTAGGACGATTATGGTAACACTGTTTACAGAATGATGAATCCCAAAAGTGAACAGATTATATAGAAAAACAACTTTAAATGGTCGTTTCTCTATAAAACCTATACATTTTGCTTGGATTTAAACAACAAGATCCGATTTTGACCTCTACATCAGTATTAGATAAGGAAGTTATGTTAAAATATTGGCAATTTACCGTCATAGTGATTTTGTTCCCGAAAAAGTTGGTCATTCGTTAATTGTTTTTTTTAAATTTTATTATATTACTTATAGTGCTTATAATTACGTTTTTAGTTTTAAATAGTTTGTAGTTTATTTGTAATGATAATCAAAAGCTTTTTCTGTTGATATTGAAAATATGTAGATGTGTTCTCTTAACGGGGTTGCTGCAGTATAAATAGTTAGTTAGATAGATAGATAGATAGATCGATCGATCGATCTTAAGGGCTATTGTATAAAGCAGGCCTCATATTTTTCAGGCAGTTAGATAGATAGATAGATAGATCGATCGATCTTAAGGGCTATTGTATAAAGCAGCCAATCAAATTAGTTTTTGTACTGTATTCAATCAGTTCAAAAACTGCATTGTAAACAGTGTAGATCCTGATCAGATGGCTTCTTCAGAAGCCATCTGATCTGGATCTACACTGTTTGCAAAGGTAATGGTTGTTGTTTTCAGCAGGATAAGGGTCAAGGCTGCAAAATCAGGCTTTTTAGGCATGGAAAAGCTTGGTCAGTATGAGACTTGATAAAAGCCTTTATCTATAGTTTTACATGTAAAATGGTACTGTATATCACTGACTGTTTTGAGCTTGCCAGGACAAAGTCAAGGAAGAGCTGTTGCGCTGCTGTCAGCATCGGCGTAGTTGTTGGAAACCGAGTTGATGTCCACATTTATGTTTCAAATTTTTCAAGACCTCATATTTTCCGAACCATATGTTGGATTTGTTTCCTATACTCAGATTCAATGAAAATGAACCACTTTTAGAATTTTTATTTCTCTAGTTTAAGGTAAAAATGACTGACTTTTTCAACTGATAAATACAGTATTGTAAAGTTGTCACCGAAGCAAGAGTTTTGTTTGACACGAATACTGCGTGATTTTCATGCATGTACACGTGCAAAATGCAAAAATTGCAAAATTTTCATTATCACGATATTTTTGGCACTTTCTTTACTGTCATTATAAGGTACGGATTCTTTTTGCCAGCAGATCATTTCGTAAGAACAAGCCAATGGGATGTTGTAAGTAATGTCGATCATCATAGTACCCTCGGTATGGTTGAAGGCAGGCTTTCATACCACCAAGTTGCAGAGCACACAGTACGATTTCTTTGGTTGAAAGGCACAATACTATGGGGTCTGTGGACGATAGACAACGCTCTGGACATAATTGTGTTCCTACACTTCAGCAGGACCGGTACATTGTTTTGAGTCATTTAGGCGACCGATTCAGGGCGTCTGTGGAAACTGCCCAGGAGACGTTGTCAACCCAGAACCTACGCGTAAATGCTTTAACTGTAGGGCGGCGTCTCCAGGAATGCGGTATGTCTGGCCACAAGATGTATAGGGGGAACAATTTGACTGCAGAAGATTGAATCAGTCACTTGACTTGGTGTTGACAGCGTAACAGATGGACAAAAAAGGATTGGCGTAGTGTACTGTTCACGGACAAGTCCCATGTTTGTGTTGAAACGTAAAGTATGGCGTCGCGGTGTGGAGCGATTTCAAGACTGTTGTGTTAAACAGGTGTCTCGTTGGGTTAGTGGTAGTGTAATGGTGTGTGGAGGGATCTCATGGCGCCACAAAGGCAAACTCATCGTTCATGGCCATTTGGCGGCAAGTTGGTACATCGATTAAATCTTAGTGACACCACACAAGACGAGTTACATTTTTTAATTCGAAGCATGAAGCGTTGATGCCAAGCAACACTTGATGCTAATGGTGGGAATACCCGGTATTAGGATATGTGATTTTTCGGGTGTGTGGACTTATTCGAGTCTCGGTATCTCTGCATCGAATGAAATGTAGTAACACTGTAGTGAGTCTGTGGATAAGTTAGTGATAATTCATTAAATATGATCAAATGCTGGAAAAATTGTGAATCAATTAAAATTTGAGGTACACTGGTAGTACATGTGGTGAGTTTCCATTGAGTCTGAGTATATTTGATATGATGGTAGATATTGGTCCAAAGTTTTATTCTGCAATACCCTGCCAATGCCCATGACCTTAAGTGCAAGGTCACTGACTTAAAAATTTGTTAAAGTTTCATGTTCAAATTTTTTAAGAGCTCATATTTACCAAACCATATAATGGATTTGGTTCTGATTGGTATGATAAAAAGATAAGGGTCCACAGGTTTATTCACCAATATTCTTGCTTATGCCTGTGACCTCAAGGTCAAGGTCTTGAATATAGAAATTCTATGTTTAAGAAAAGATTTTCATTGAAGTTTTTTAATAACTCATTTTTTTCATAAACATATTATGGATTTAATTCCTGTTTGGTATGATGATAGTGCAAAGTTTTATAAAGCTTCACCTCAAGATCTCAGACGGACATTTGTGGACCTTAGGGTCCCTGACTAACACATTTGTCCAGGCAAGCTATGTTACCTGAAAGCAGCTTGTTTTTGATTTTCATTTCTGTCTATATTTTGCTGTATAGATTTTAGCCATATTACAGCATAGTTTTTAAAATAGGGCTTTGGATTTTTTTTGTCTCCATTTTTTCTTTGGATGTTTTTCAATTGCCATTTTTTTCCATTAGCATTTCATCCGCATTGCTAGGAAAATACAGGATTTGTTAATGAGTTTTCGATGAATTTGTGATGGAATACCCGGTAGTTGTAAAGTGTAAGTGCAATTTGATATCAGAAAAAAAAAAAAAAACAAAAAAACAGGGTACT
This sequence comes from Lucinisca nassula, assembly GCA_963580285.1. Classification (NCBI taxonomy): domain Eukaryota; kingdom Metazoa; phylum Mollusca; class Bivalvia; order Lucinida; family Lucinidae; genus Lucinisca; species Lucinisca nassula. Next base: position 67,938,977 of record OY757015.1, read on the forward strand.
GTGTGTTTAAAACTAACAAAGTTGGATATAATATTGTTAAAAAAATTCCATTAACATTCCATATATGCTAATATTTTTGCTGAAAAAATGTGAGTGGGTTTTGCAAATGCAAAAGCTAGTTTAAACTTTTCTTGCAAAATTCCACTGTATCCATAGCAACAGATAATGTAAATAATTTATGATGGTTGAAGGATAGTTTTCCTTATTAGCTCACCTGGAGCACCAGGTCAGCTTACGCTGTGGTCTGTTGTCCGTCGACCATCCATCCCTCGTCTGTCATTAGCCTTTCACATTTTCAACATCTCCTCCAGAACCAGAAATCAGATTAAGCTGATACACTGGTAATATGGATATTCAGATTTGCTAAAAGGGTTCTGTTCGAATTTCCAAGATGGCCACCAAGGCGGCCATCTTGAAATTCTTTAAACGACATCACCTCCCGAATCAAAGGTCGAATTGAGCTGAGACTTGATGGGAGGCATCGTGGTGACATGGAGATTCAGATTTGCTCAAATCTTTCCATTCCACTATCCAAGATGGCCGCCATGTTGAAATTCTTCAAACGACATCTTTAACAAAGGTTAAATTGAGCTGAAACTTGATGGGATGCATCGGGGTGACTTGGAGAGTCAGATTTGCTAAAATCGTTCCATTGGAATATCAAAGATGGCTGCCATGGCAGATGGCTGCCATCTTGAATTCTTCAAACGACATCTCCTCCCGAACCGAATGTCGAATTGAGCTGAGACTTGATGGCAGGCATCGGGGTGACTGGAGATTCAGATTTGCTCAAAGAGTTCCATTCCAATATCCAATATGACCACCACCTTGGCCATCTTGTTTCTCCAAATAAAACTATGTTGTGGGTACTGGGTGAAGCGGCTCTAATGAATACCTACAACATAGGTTTTTATAGAGAATTGACAAAAACTATACTTCAATTATCACAAAATACTTACCTTATCAGTAGCTATGGGGTCAGATATTTAACTTGCTCGAAAAAAATTTCAGTTTGACTTCAGAGCTCAGAAGCTTACAATATAGTGAAATTCCGCTATTAAGACCATCTAAAATTAAGACTACTTCTGCTTTAAAAAGCTTATTTAGAAGGGTGCAGAAAATCTTTCTTCGTGTTATCTGCATATATTGTCTCCTGGTCAGGGATTATAGGAATTTTACTGTATTTTGAACATCTGGGCTCAGAATTTATACCTCTGCTGAGAAAACAGTTTATGAAACTAAACAGTACATAATAATTCATATGTATTTTTACCATGTTTATTATACATCTTTGTAGTTAAATAAACATTCCCAGCTCTTAATTAACTCTGATTCAAGTTTAAAAAATATATTCTGATTATGTCTACATATATATATACTTAACAGGAGATATAGTTTTTATATGACATAGATAGTTTTTAAATGTTGTTCTCATCACGAAAACACGCCTATATAATTCTGACTCCCTTAAACCCAACGTTTATATAGTAAAACTGGGGTTTGCAGGGGTAAACATTATTTTCCTTATTCCTGCTCTAAGACATGGGTTGTGGGTACTCGTTAGAACCGCCTCGGTGAGGCGGTTCTAACGAGTGCCCACAATTTATGTTTGGAGCAGAAATAAGAATAAAATTGCTATGTTTCATCGGAAAATTTTCAATTTTTGGAGGTAGAATTTTCAGTATGTTTAGATAGGTGTGTTTTCGTAATGTATTGTTTACCCTTATAAAATGTTCATCTTTAAGCATCAGTCGCACTAGGTGTAAACTGGGATTGCAATATTTGTTGTTGAAAATTTTATGATATTATTCTCTAATTCTGAATGTTCTGATTTTGTTCACAAACAATGAAATTATGATTAATAGTTCATGTTTTCTACTTTCACCATTAAGCATTTTCCTTTTATACTCTAGAAAATGTTTATATTAGTGCCTTATTAGATAGAGCATTCTGTAAACTTGTCTTTTAAGATAGTAATAGAGTAAAATTCCAATATTAAGACCACCTGTGGGACTGTTAAAAAGTGGTCTTTAAGACCACTTTTGAATAGTCTGAAAGGTGGGAGAGGTCTCCCACTAGAGCGCACGGGTTGTAGAAAACACAAAGAAAATGTAACTGAAACCTAAGTATGCTTTTAAAAGCATAATTTGTATTTATTTTAGGTTGTCTTACTAGCGGAATTTCCCTGTATACGACATACTCACTATGCATGTACATGTGATTCTTTTTTCTGCTGGGAACATAGACAGTTGATGCTCGTTTTAACTACCTCACTGAGATGGTTCTAATGAGCACATACAATCGTTTTTTGGAAAACAATCTTCACCCTTGTAGGTTGCACTACAGTAAATAATTGGTCTTTATGAAAGCTGCACTTGCTTTGGGGAGAGCTTTCAGTACAGAATTGAATATTCTGCTGCTTCTGATTGGATTTGGTTCTAAGCCATTATTTTTCTGAGAAGTATTATTGTTTATTAGAAGAAATATTAGTAGGTATTTGCTATTGTAAAATGCAGCTGATTTAAATTGAACCATAAAATTGTGCTGACTGGCCACTGGAAATGCCTGGATTTATTCGCTGCGGTATGGGTTTGTTGACACTGGCTGCCAAAAAGGCCAAAATATGCCGCACAGCATACATATTTTTTAGCTTCTTCTGGAAGGTAAATGGTCAGCCTGTCAAATTATATGCCTCATAATGGAAGCATTAGACTTGCTGAAATGTGGTAGAACATGGAATATGCCCCAATTTACATTGTGAGTAAGGGGATTTTTTTTACTGTAGTGCCACCTAAACCGAAAGTAGAAAAATCAGCTCCCCTCTAATGTTTTCATTCATTACATAATATTTTCACACATAATAGGTTCCCTCCAATTCTGTATCTTAAAGTGGCTCTTCCTGGCATGTATTTTGTCACAGAAACTGTACAAATTGTAAGTTTAGTGCTAATTTAGGACTAACTGGGTGTATTTTATAAGTTTTTGCTTCTGTTCCATGTAATTGGAGGGGGGGGGGGGTACTTAAAAGCCATGTAAATCTGTTGTCATTGGTCTGTTTGGAAAGCAGACCTGCAGTAAATGTCTAAACAGGAACACAAGAAAAAGAAAATACTCAATATTGAATATAACACTGAGGTTACTTGGCATTAGACAAGGGTCTCAAGCCAATGCAAAATTTCAAAATTGTCTCTCCGAACAGCCCGCTGCAATATTGCAATAAGTTTTCTCAGCCGTTGTAAGTTCTTACTGGTTGGGTTCATGTTACAAGATTTGAATAGATATATTCAGACATTTCTCATGGCATTAAGGCATTTATAATCATTTTCATCAAGGTTTTGTCCCCCAAATATCCTCAAAATGCCAATTTTTACTGAAATTAGGGGGTATAGGTGTGAGAACAGCCAAAATTTCTAGCATGGCTGCTAATAGGACATGATTTAGTGCATTTTAGGATTAAAGTATTCCAAAGACATCTGAGAAGAAGCACTGATGCAAGCCGGTTTCTGGGTTCCATTCTGGAAAGAGGTAAACTTTGCGCTTTTTCACAAAACATGGTTTGTCCGGCTTTCATCGTAGAATCTGGAAGCGATAACTTTTTCGCAAAGTTTAAAGATTCTTTGTCACTGAACATTAATTATGCATTACTATATTATTAGATATGGTCTAAACTTGTGTTTGGCAATTCTTTTGGTGGATCATAAAGAAATTAGGGTTTGGTATAGGTTGCACTACAGTAAATAATTGGTCTTTATGAAAGCTGCACTTGCTTTGGGGAGAGCTTTCAGTACAGAATTGAATATTCTGCTGCTTCTGATTGGATTTGGTTCTAAGCCATTATTTTTCTGAGAAGTATTATTGTTTATTAGAAGAAATATTAGTAGGTATTTGCTATTGTAAAATGCAGCTGATTTAAATTGAACCATAAAATTGTGCTGACTGGCCACTGGAAATGCCTGGATTTATTCGCTGCGGTATGGGTTTGTTGACACTGGCTGCCAAAAAGGCCAAAATATGCCGCACAGCATACATATTTTTTAGCTTCTTCTGGAAGGTAAATGGTCAGCCTGTCAAATTATATGCCTCATAATGGAAGCATTAGACTTGCTGAAATGTGGTAGAACATGGAATATGCCCCAATTTACATTGTGAGTAAGGGGATTTTTTTTACTGTAGTGCCACCTAAAAGCTCCAACTTTTCCCAGTAGTAAGTTTTTTAGGTTGTCTTATGTAAGTAACGGGGGTGCTATTGCTATATCCCCTTGTCCGGCGTCGGTGTCAGAATCGGCGGCGGCCACATTTGGTTAAAGTTTACCTGCAGCCTCCTATTTTATGATGTTTTAACAATTATTTTCAAATAAAATTAACACTAGGTGGAAATCAATATTTTACATATTCTTTTTTATTCCATTTTCCAAATTGGACTTTTTGAGAAGTTCTTATTTTCCTCCTTATTACCTCCCTTATTCCCTTGTGTTAAAGGCTCATTCGTGAAATGTTAACCATAATGAGACGATGCTTTGCGCGAAAAACCCAGTACAGTACCTCCAAGGTCAAAGTCATACTTAGAGGTCAAAGGTCACAAAAGGGTGCAAAACTTAAACACGGTCAATAACTTCCTTATTTCTGGATGGATTTTGAAATTATTTGGCAGAAATGTTATCCATCATGAGACAATCTGTCGCACAAAAAAATCCAGGTCTGTACCTCACAAGGTCAAGGTCATACTTAGCTGTCAAAGGTTAAAAAAGGGTCCAAATCTTAAACCCAGTCAATAACTTTCTTATTTCTGGATGGATTTTGAAATTACTTGGCAGAAATGTTACCCATCATAAGATGATGTGTTGTGCTCAGGACCCAGATTGGTACCTCCAATGTCGAGGTCATAGAGGTCAAATGTAAAGAAAAATGTCTTTTTCTTGTGTCTGGTTATTTTAAATGGATTAGGAAATTACTTGGTAGAAATGTTAAACATCATGAGTCAATGTGTCATGCGCAAGACCCAGGTTGGTACGTCCAAGGTCAGTGTCATACTTGGAGTCAAAGCTAAATAAAAGTGTTTTTTTTATTGTGCCCGCTCAATATCTTTGTTGTTTCTGGATGGATTTGGAAATTACTTGGCAAAATGTTAACCATCATGAGACAATTTGTTTCAAGCAAGACACAGGTCAGTACCTGAAAGGTCAAGGTCATACTTAGCAGTTGAAGGTCAAATACTAACATCAACATACACTGCTCAAAACAATTAAAAGCCTGTATAACATCACGGCCTGTCAATATTCAAACTCTAGGAAAGGCACTATTTTAAAGTGACATCTCTTAACAATGTTCATGCAAACATCAAGAAGCAAGGTTCACGTGCAGTGCAAGAATGTGAGCTGCAGCATGGATACTCTTATAAAAAGGCTGAAATTCGGTATGGGGCCATCTATCCAAAATTTGAGTTTGGGCCAGAACCATGTCAATCCTTCAGTTATGTTATTTGGGGCTTCATAGTGACTTCATAATGGTGATAGGCGGTTCTTGGAAGAAGTTGAGGTCGCTCAAGCTGTTACTTTGCTTGAAAGTGGGTACACCCAAAGGATTTTGCTGAACGCTTTGATGTATTGAGAAGTTTTGTTGCCAGGCTATGGAGACACTACCTGGAGAAAGGTGGGTTTACCAGAGGAGAAGAGTAAGGCTGACACCGCATGGCTAGCCCTACGAAATCGGCAGTACATGGCCAGAAGGCTACAAATCAATTTCCAGCATGCAATTGGTCAAAGGACATCCGATCAAAAATACGTAACAGGTTACATGAAGGTGATCGGAGGGTCAGACGTCCGGCAAGAGGGCCTTTTCTTACCAGACAACATCGTGCATGGGGATATGAGTTTGCCCAAGAACATCAGAACTGGCAATTGCAAGACTGGCGTACAGTTCTGTTCACAGATGAAAGCAGATTTTACCCGAGTGCATATGATTGATGTATTGGAGTCTAGAGACGATCCGGTGATGATACGAGGACTGCAACATTGTGGAAACAGACAGATATGGAGGGGGTCAGTGATGGTATGGGGTGGAATTCCTTATGAAGGCCAAATGGACTTGTAAGTGATAAACATAGTACATTTATTGCATTACAGTATCGAGATGAAATTCTAGATCGTATTGTGAGGCCTTTCGCTGGGGCAATCAGTGACAATTTCATTCTGATGCAGGATAATGCGCGCCCCCTTACTGCTAGAGTTTGCATGGATTACCTTAATCGTGAGTCTATTGAAGTAATGGCAGGTTCTCCCGACTTAAACCCCAAAGAATGAGTATGACATTCTTTACAGACGTATCTCACAGGGCAATCATCCACCAATGACTATTCAAGTACTCACAAACATCCTTAGACATGAGTGGGGAAACACTAGCTTTACAAACTGTCCAAAATTTGTTTAGTGGCATGCTTCTGTGATGCCAAGAGTGTTGTGCTGCTGAAGGTGGTCAAAAACATCACTGACAGGAAAAAGTGACTGATTTGCGCATGTCTATGACATTTGAAATAATCTGATGTAAAGATGGCGATTTCTCAAACATCTAAGCAAATTCTTCCTTAACAGGTTACAGGCCGTGATTTGTGAACTGGTTGCCAATATTTGTCATTAACATGTTGCAGATAAAGTTATTCATCTTTCTGAATCATTCTTTCATCTTCATTATCCAACATCTTTATACTATGAGGAACTATGTCTTTGCCCCTTTGTTTTGAGCAGTGCATTTTCAGGAGGGGGCATACGTGTCCTTTGGACACAATTCTAGCTTTTTTGTTCTTTTTAAAAACACAGAGAGTTGGACTTTCAGGGTCTGGGCCTCAAGGTCAAGAGGTCACTGGCTATTTTTAGAAAAACTTTGTTGTGGCTCTAGCGCCTTCATTAAATTTTATTGATGGATTTTTATATAACTTCACATAAATGTTGGGTATGATGATATCTCGAGTGACTTGGATTTTCAGGGGGTCAAGGTCACTGTTTTTTTTTTTTTTTTTTTTTTTAAACTTTGTCATTGCTCTTGTGTCCACATCTATTGATGGATTTTCAGGGAACTTCACACAAATGTTTGGCATGATGATATCTTGACTGAGTTCAACTTTCAGCGTCTGAGCCGCAAGGTCAAGGTCACTGTGGCTATTTTTAGAAAAACTTTGTCATTGCTCTGGTGCCTACAGTTCTTGATGGATTTTAATATAACTTCACACAACTGTTGGATATGATGACATCTTGAGCGAGTTGGACTTTCACGGTCTGGGTCTGAAGGTCACTGTGGTTATTTTTAGAAAATCTTTGTCATCCCTCTAGCTCCTACATTTATTGATGGCTTTTAATATAACTTAACACATATTGCATATGAAAATATCTCGAAACGGGCCTCCATGGCCTAATGGGTAAGAGCGCTGACTCTTAATCACTAGGTCTCTCACTGCTGTAGGTTCGAGTCTGGCTCGGGTCACATGTGAGACTCCAAGATACGAATGGAAGGTCAGGTGGTTTTCTCGGGTTACTCTGGTTTTCACCCACCTCTGATTAACGATCGGCTCAGTATGAGTGAAATAATCTTGAAAGGGCCGTAAAACCAAAACCAAAAAAAAAAAAAAAATGATATCTCAAGTGTCCTTGTAAGCAATTTTTGTTTAATTTTTCTTAATTACGCTCTTTTCTAAATACAGTGGGGCTTACAAGAGTACAGATTGAGGGTACTCGTTAGTACAACCTCATCAAGAGGGTTCTTCATTAGAACCGCCTCATCGAGGTGGTTCTAAAGATGAGGTGATTGTAACTAGTACCATAATCTATATTTTAGAACAGAAATAAGAAAAATAAGGTTTACCCCTGTAAACCCCAGTTTTACTACCGTATTCGACCTATTTACCGCACATGCTCCTATAAGCGCACACCCAAGCTTTTTCTGAAAAAAAAAATACACAAGCGCACACTTTACAGTAACCTCCCAACAAATTCATATGAGTTTTGCTGCATCTTTGACCCGGACAATCATATGTATATCTGGTGAACCCCTATGCTGAAATTCAACTCTATAAAATAATCATAAGCTTTTTTGTTTTGTATTTTTTTCCTTTTTTCGTATCGAGTGTGCGCTTATTAGGTAGTTTTTTCACCACAATATTTTCATACAATTTTGAAAAAACTAAGCGCACGGTGCGGTAAATAGGTTGAATACGGTATATAAAAGTGGGGTTTAAGGATAGGGGTGTTTTCATGATGTTCACGGGACTGCTAATGTATGAGTGCTAATTATAGTAAACCCCATTCAAGTGTTTCTACAACATTACGAGAACACACCTATACAAATACATTGTCAACTTTACTGCTGAAAATAATAACATTTTAAGATGAAATAATGGTGAAATTTACTTATTTCTGCTCAGAATATAGGTTTTGGGTACTTGTTAGAACCGCCTCATCGAGGCGGTTCTAACGAGTACCCACAATCTATATTTTGGAGCAGAAATGAGAAAAATAGGGTTTACCCCTGTCAACCCCAGTTTTACTATATAAAAATGGGGTTCAAGGGGGTCAGAATTATATAGGTGAGTTTTCGTGATGAAGTTTACAGAATTAGGCTTATTTTTGTATTTACCATTTTAGTCATTTCAGTTAAGATTAGCAGGGTGAAGCTATCATCTGCACCTGCCTTTGAAATACATGTATTCCATAATCTGAAAGGTTAGCCCAAGTTATGCAGTTATGTGAATTCAGCTGTAACACAAATAAAGGTGTTGTGTATGACCATTCAGTCCACTTGCAAAAAGCATGTGAATAGCATACTATGGAATTTTCTTGTGTATTTGACAAATTTGACATACACCACAACCTCTTTATAACACTATTAATGGGGTCCAAAGGGGACACAGACGTAAATGTCAAAGTTCTTGCATGATTACGAAGCTAGAGCTATGACAATACCTCATCCTTTTCTTCGAAAACAGCTGAGCTAAAAATGTATAGGTTATATAGAAAAATGACTTTTTAAAAATGTATAATGACCATTTATGGTCATTTTTTAGCTCACCGTCACGTAGTGACGAGGTGAGCTTTTGGGATCACTTTTTGTCCGTCGTGCGTGCATGCGTCCATGCGTGCATAAACAATTTCTTTAAACAACATCTCCTCCTAAACCACTGATCGGATTTTGACCAAACTTCACAGGAATGATCCTTAGGTGGTCCCCTTTCAAAGTTGTTCAAATGGTTCCGGTCCGTTGCACATCTAGGTCACAGGACCCAAAAATAGATTTTTTTCACCAAAAACTTAAAAAATCTTCTTCTCTGAAACCACAAGGCCCAGGTCTTTGATATTTGGTATGAAGCTTCATCTAGTCGACCCCTACCAAGATTGTTCAAATTATAGTGCTGAGGCCAAAAATGCCCCGGCCCCGGGGCCCTTTGGTTTTACATAGGCTTATATAGGGAAAATCTTTAAAAATCTTCTTCTCTGAAACCACAAGGCCCAGGTCTTTGATATTTGGTATGAAGCTTCATCTAGTGGACCCCTACCAAGATTGTTCAAATTATAGTGCTGGGACAAAAAATGCCCCCGCCCCCGGGCCCTTTGGTTTTACATAGGCTTATATAGGGAAAATCTTTAAAAATCTTCTTCTCTGAAACCACAAGGCCCAGGTCTTTGATATTTGGTATGAAGCTTCATCTAGTGGACCCCTACCAAGATTGTTCAAATTATAGTGCTGGGGCCAAAAATGACCCCCGTCCCGGGGCCCTTTGGTTTTACATAGGCTTATATAGGGAAAATCTTTAAAAACCTTCTTCTCTGAAACCACAAGGCCCAGGACTTTGATATTTGGTATGAAGCTTCATCTAGTGGACCCCTACCAAGATTGTTCAAATTATAGTGCTGGGGCAAAAAATGCCCCCGCCCCGGGGCCCTTTGGTTTTACATAGGCTTATATAGGGAAAATCTTTAAAAATCTTCTTCTCTGAAACCGCAAGGCCCAGGACTTTGATATTTAGAATGAAGCTTCATCTAATGGACCTCTACCAAGAATGTCAAATTATAGCCTTTGGGCCAAAAATGCCCCCACCCCGGGGCCCTTTGGTTTTATATAGACTTATATAGGGAAAATCTTTAAAAATCTTCTTCTCTGAAACCACAAGGCCTAGGTCTTTTATATTTGGTATGAAGCTTCATCTAAAGGACCCCTAATAAGATTATTCAAATTATAGTGCTGAGGCCAAAAATGTCCCCGCCCCGGGGCCCTTTGGTTTTACATAGGCTTATATAGGGAAAATCTTTAAAAATCTTCTCTTAAACCGCAAGGCCCAGGACTTTGATATTTGGTATGAAGCTTCATCTAGTGAACCCCTACCAAGATTGTTCAAATTATAGTGCTGGGGCCAAAAATGCCCCCGCCCTCGGGCCCTTTGGTTTTACATAGGCTTATATAGGGAAAATCTTTAAAAATCTTCTTCTCTGAAACCGCAAGGCCCAGGACTTTGATGTTTGGTATGAAGCTTCATCTAGTGGACCCCTACCAAGCTTGTTCAAATTATAGCCCTTGGGCCAAAAATGCCACCGCTCCGGGGCCCTTTGGTTTTACATAGACTTATATAGGGAAAATCTTTAAAAATCTTCTTCTCTGAAACCGCAAGGCCTAGGTCTTTTATATTTGGTATGAAGCTTCTTCTAAAGGACCCCTACCAAGATGATTCAAATTATGGTGCTGGGGCCAAAAGTGGCCCCGCCTGGGGCCATTTGGTTTTACATAGGCTTATATAGGGATAATCTTTAAAAATCTTCTTCTCTGAAACCACAAGGCCCAGGACTTTGATATTTGGTATGAAGCTTCATCTAATGGACCTCTACAAAGATTGTTCAAATTATAGCCCTGGGGCCAAAAATGCCCCCGCTCTGGGCCCTATGGTTTTACATAGACTACTATAGGGAAAATCTTTAAAAATCTTCTTCTCAGAAACCACAAGGCCTGAGTCTTTGATATTTGGTATGAAGCTGCATCTAGTGGACCTCTGTCAAGAGTATTCAAATTATAGCTCTGATACCAAAAATGTCCCCGCTCCGGGGCCCTTTGGTTTTAAATAGACTTATATAGGGAAATCTTTAAAAATCTTCTCTGAAACTGCAAGGCCAAGGCCATTGATATTTAGTAAGGAGCTTTATCTAGTGGACCTCTACCAAGATTGTTCAAATTATAGCCCTGGGGCCACAAATGCCCCCTCCCCGGGGCCCTTTGGTTTTACATAGATTTATAAAGCACCGGGGCCATTTGGTTTTGCATAGGCTTATGTAGGGAATATCTTTAAAAAAAATCTTCTTCTCTGAAACTGCAAGGCCCAGGTCTTTGATATTTGATGTGTAGTTTCATCTAGTGGACCTTTGCCAAGATTGTTTAAATTATAGCCTTTGTTGATGTTTGGTATGAAGCTTCACCTTTAAGACCTCCCTCAACATTATGCACATTAAAGCCCTGGGGCCAATAATGGCCCTCTCTGGGGCCCACTTGTTACACTATGGATCAGGTGAGCGATCCAGGGCCATCATGGCCCTCTTGTCTATATAATCATACATTTTTGGGGCCCATCTTGAAAAAGCGGAAACCGTGTTACTTGAACAGTCATGTTATATTCAAGTAAAAATGTAGATTATATAGAAAAATGACAATAAATGTTCTGGATAATCTATACATTTTTGGGATCCATTTTAAAACTGTATTACAGTCAAACCGTGTTATAATGAACAGTGTTATGTTATAATGAACATTGTTATAATGAGGTTGTGGTTTATAAGGAAAACACCTGAATGGCCCTGCCCTGCTAGTCTGAGTGGCGACTAATACATTTGTAGTTGTATAGACATCTAGTTGTGGTTGTATATAATAATGAAACCGAAGGTGTTCAGCCAGCATGCTTTTATATCTTTTCTGTTCGCTTTTTTGTGCATCCATTTTTATTTTCCGCCAATCAGCATGTGTTTCAGTTGTCTATGTGTGCATAAATACTTACATGTGTAGATAGAAGCCTCTGTAGTGTAATGGTAATGCTACTTGCCTTGTAAACCAGGGGTAGTGAGATTCCTGGCTTCTTAAGACTTCCAGATGAGTCTGTAAACCGAGGTCCTGTCTCCGTACGATCTTAGTTGATGGTGGAACGTAAAATTGAAACACACACATGTACATAATTATGTGAATGCCATCAACTAAATATTCGGCCGCCTCTAATCCTTACTATACTTGCTATAGTTTAAACAAGTATAATTTACTACCCAATATGGTAAATATAGCTGCATGAGAAGCGAACGGTGCCTGTCTGTCCGACTACATATGGTGGATATGGTATGTTAAAATAAGGGTTTAAGATGACATTTCATCTCAATGTCTGGTTAAAGTACAACAAAAGTGGAAGCAACATTTCCAAAATGACCCAGTTTTGACAGGGACGTAAAACCTCAATTCAAATAAACCAACAAAACATAAGGTGCTTTTACATGCTCATTTTCAAACAGGCAAGGTACTGGGTGGGGCATCTGTTCACTTTGGACATACACATATTTCATTTTATTGTTGTACTGGGAGGATGGAGGGTGCAGAAGTTTGGGGTGCTACTACAATAAGACACTGGTGTTGTGATTTGATTGTGGACTCCACCAGTCTAAATCCAGCATTTCAGGTGAAAATTTGTTATATTTTACTTTATTCTGCTCCTAGAAGCATAATACAGTAAAATTCCTTTATTAAGACCACTTCTGGGACTGTTCAAAAGTGGTCTTTCAGACCACTTTTGAACAGTCCCAAAGGTGGTCTTTTCATATATTTGGAGACACTGGGTGTAGAAAAAACACAGAAAGAAGAACTGAAACCATCTCAATGAGCTTTTAAAAGCAGATTTAGTCTTAATTTTAGGTGGTCTTAATGGCTGTATTTTACTGTAGATGATATTTGTTAGAGCCACTTTGGAGTCCCACAATTTATGTCCCAGAGTAGGAATGAGTAAAATAGTGTATACCCTTTTGAATTTCACTTTTTCCTAGCAGGTAGGGGTAGAGGGGGGAATATTTTTATTTCTTACATTTTTAGCTCACCTGAGCCTTTAGGCTCATAGGTGAGCTTATAGTATAGCCATGGTCCGTCGTCCGTCCGTCCACCATTTTCAAAGATCTTCTTCTCCTATACTGCAGGGCCAATCAAAGCCAAATTTCATATGGAGCCTCAGTGGGATGGGGGAACGAAAGTTTGTTTGCGGGGTCTGGATCACATGACCAAGATGGCCGCCATGCCCATATATGGTAAAAAGCCTTCAAAAATCTTCTTCTCCAGAACCATAAGGCCAGTGGCTTTGAAACTTGGCATGTAGCATATGGTACTCGGGGCCCATTATGGTTTGTACAAATGGTGACCCTGGGTTGACCTTGACCTATTTTACAGCAATGCCAATTTTCCGACTTAGGCTTTTGCATGGGGCAAAGTGAAAACTAGAGCTGTCAGAGGATCTGACTATAGCCCCGCTTCAGCGCTGTCAGAGAAGAAAGTTATTTAAGCTGCAGAGAAAACAGTTATGAACAAGAAATAACTGTTGAAAATTTTACATTATCTGGAAAAACTCTAAGAGTTGTGAGCCCTTGTCCCTCATTTCAATGAGCATGATACATTACCAGAATGTCCATGTTTATACTAAATTTCATCTTCCATTTTTCAATGTTCAAAGGGTAATAACTCCTAAAGTAGGCAAATCAGAGTCAGGGTTCCTGCGCTCTGCACATTGTCTCATGGTGCTTTACACTTGTGTGAAGTGTCATGAAAATATCTCAAATGGTTTGTGAGTTATGGAGCCGACACAGTCAAAATTGCCTTTTTAAATGTTCAAAGGGCAATAACTCCTAAAGTAGGCAAACCAGAGTTATGGTTCCTGCACTCTGCACATCATCTCAAGGTGCTTTTCATTTATTTGAAGTTTCATGAAAATATCAGAAACGGTTATGGAGCGGACATAGTTAAAATTGCCATTTTTTAATATTCAAAAGCCTATAACTGAAAAAGTAGACAATCCAGAGTTTGGGTTCCTGCGCTCTGCACACGTAATATGGTGCTTTACATTTGTGTGAAGTTTCATAAAATTATCTCAAACGGTTTTTGAGTTATCGAGCAAAGACGGCTAAAATTGATATTTTTCAATATTCAAAGGGAAATAACTCAAAAATTAGGCAATCCAGAGTTATGGTTCCTGCACTCTGCACACCATCTCATGGTGTTTAATGTTTGTGTGAAGTTTCATGAAAAAAAAGGAATGGGTTTTAAAGTTATGGAGCGGACACGAAAATTGTTAACAGACACAGACAGACACACAGACAGACACACAGAAAATACGAAAACCAGAGTTATGGTTCTTGCGCTCTGCACATTGTCTCATAGTGCTTAACATTTGTGTGAAGTTTCATGAAATTATCTCAAACGGTTTTCGAGTTATGAAGCGGACACTGTTAAACTTGCCATTTTTCCAATGTTCAAAGGGCAATAACTCCAAAAATAAGCAATGCAGAGTTATGGTTCCTGCGCTCTGCACATCGTCTCATAGTGCTTAACATTTGTGTGAAGTTTCCTAAAAATATCTCAAACGGTTTTCGAGTTATGAAGCGGACACAATGAAAATTGCCATTTTTCAATGTTCAAAGGGCAATAACTCCAAAAGTAGGCAATCCACAGTTATAATTCCTTCGCTCTGCACATTGTCTTATGGTGTTTAACATTTGTGTGAAGTTTCATGAAAATATGTTAAGCAGATACAAAGTTATGGAGCCAACACAAATTAACGGAATCACGGAATTACGGAATTACGGAAAATGTTCAAAGGGCAATAACTCCAAAAGTAGGCAATCCACAGTTATAATTCCTTCGCTCTGCACATTGTCTTATGGTGTTTAACATTTGTGTGAAGTTTCATGAAAATATGTTAAGCAGATACAAAGTTATGGAGCCAACACAAATTAACGGAATCACGGAATGACAGAAGGACATGGCAAATCCAATATAGCCCCACTTTTTCAAAGCGGGGCTATAATAATGGATTTATAGGAAACCATTGAAGACAGTGCCAACAAAAATTTGTAGATCAGGTAAAGTAATTGAATACATGAAGATCTATGGGTCAGAAAGGTCAAGGTCATTCATTGGCCTTAGACCAAGGTCATTCAGGATCCATATTTCAAACATTTTTTTCTCCAAAACTGCTGAGCCAATTTAAGTAAAATTTAATATGGAGCCTTTGTGAGTTGAACAAATGACAAAATGCCAATACGGTCTAGATCACATGACCAAAATGGCCGTCATGCCCATATATGGTAAAAAGCCTTAAAAATTCTTCTCCTCCAGAACCGTAAGGCCAATGGCCTTGAAACTTGGCATGTAGCATATGGTACTCAGGCCCATCATTGTTTGTACAAATGGTGACCCTGAGTTGACCTATTTTACAGCAATGTCAAATTTGCCGACTTAGGCTTTTGCATGGGAAAAAGTGAAAATAATGGATTTTTAGGAAACCATTGAAGACACTGTCACCAAAATTAGTAGATAAGGTAAAGTAGCTGAATACATGAAGATCTATGTGTAAGAAAGGTCAAGGTCATTAATTGACCTTAGACCAAGGTCACGCAGGTTCCATATTTCGAACATTTTTTCTCAGAAACTACTGAGCCAATTGAAGTGAAATTCAATATGGAGCCTTTGGGAGTTGAACAAATGAAAAGCTGCCAATATGGTCTAGATCACATGACCAAGATGGCCACCACGCCCATATATGGTAAAAACACTTCGAAATTCTTCTTCTCAAGAACCGTAAGGCCAATGGCCTTGAAACTTGGCATGTAGCATATGGTACTCGGGCCTATCATAATTTGTTCAAATTGTCACCAGACAGGTGAGCGGTTCAGGACCACTGGTCCTCTGGTTTCACTTTCATTCCTTCTTCTCTTTCTCCCCCATCCCTCTCTTTCATCTCCTCTTCTGTCTTTTTTCCCCTTTTTTGCCCCTTTCACAAATGACCCAAAGGGCTGATGTGTCATTTAATCTCAACACAATCAGTTTCCCTAGATGCCAATCACAACCATTCTCGTCTGCTTTGCTGTCTGCTGTTTTCTTTAAAAGTCATTGTTGTAAACAGTTTTGACCCAGATCAGACATCATGCAGTTTTCTTTGGCATCTAAAGGGTTTAGCTTATTTTTTACCAAGGTGTTCATTGTACAGACTTGTAAATGTGATTGGGAGGTGGGGGTGGGGGGAAGAGAGAGAAGTTCTGTTCAGTCAGACTATGGGTCATCTGGCATGGTGTCTTTAGAAATTCCTCATCTGGCATTGTTCTGTTCAGTCAGATTATGGGTCATCTGGCATGGTGTCTTTAGAAATACCTCATCTGGCAATGTTCTGTTCAGTCAGATTATGGGTCATCTGGCATTGTCTCATTAGAAATTCCTCATCTGGCATTGTTCTGTTCAGTCAGATATTATGGGTCATCTGGCATTGTTTCATTAGAAATTCCTCATCTGGCATTGTTCTGTTCAGTCAGATTATGGGTCATCTGGCATTGTCTCATTAGAAATTCCTCATCTGGCAGTCACATTCATGAAACCCCTTGGTAAATATAGGGTCAACCCCTAATAATCAGGGGCAGCTGGTTGGTCCTTTATGACCCCACTAAAGTCAAGGGTTAGAGATAGGGATAATATCTATGTCATCTTCTGGGAATGCTTCAGATGACATCATGACCTTTAATTTCACACTAGACATACTATTATACAAAGATTGACCTATTTACAAATGTTACCCTTGCGTATTTTATTTTGGTCATTTCACTAAAGCATTACGAAAACATGCCTATACAAATATATTGTGAATTTAACCACCTAAAAAACTAAATTTTAGATGAAAAATTGCAATATTTTTCTTATTTCTGCTCAAAATATAGATTGTGGGGACTCGTTAGAACAGGCGTACCCATTATCTATATTTTAGAGCAGAAATAAGAAAAATAATGTTTACCCCTTTAAACCCCAGTTTTTCTATATAGAAGTGGGGTTCGAGGGGGTCAAAATTATATAGGAGTGTTTTCGTGATGGGGTGGGGGCGGTGTTGTAATTTAGGGGTATTTAATTAGGTTGTGTCAAGCATCGGCAATCTTCGTTAGAATATAAGAATCTTATATGGGTGTGAGGGGTGGATGGAAAAATCAGTCCCTCGGGATCACTGTCCGGCATCACAAGGCTTAGCCTCGTGATGCCAGACAGTGTTCCCGAGGGACGGATTTTTCGATCCACCCCTCACACCCATATAGGATTCTTTTTCTTGCATACCTTCCATTTTTAGCGCGGATTTTTAATGCTGCTATCACTTCGGTTACCAACGTCCGCCATATTGTGATGACACTACAGGAATGTTTAGCGACGTCACGTAACGTGCATGACGTCAACCTCAACGACGGCGCATACGAGGTCTTATTCAACCAGTACATTTATCAACTAGAGAAAGTGCCCAGTGGGGCACGTATACCCCCGGCTAGTGCCATCCCCTTTTAGTGGAAATGACAATTTGTCTGTAGCATTGAACCTTTCCATATAACCATTTAGTCCACTGAGAATAAATATTGCATTTCAACAACAAGAGTATAATGAAAGCAGTTAACATAAAACTCAAAATGCCTAAGTCTTAATTATTGACCCCTAGCCCCACCCATGGGATTGACCCAGGAGCTTAGATATTCCATATGAAAGTTACAGCTATATTCTGTACCAAATACGAAGAGAATCTAACATGAGGTTACAGAGATATGAGCAATCAAAAAGGTTTAACACAAACTTTGACGTAAAAATTGACAAACGGACAGACAGCCGACCCAGGGGCTTAGATATTCCATATGAAAGGTAATCACTAATGCTATAAAGATATCTTTTACCAAATATGAAGAGAATCTAACATGTGGTTACAGAGATATAAGCAATCAAAAAGGTTTAACACAAAACTTTGATGTCAAAGTTTACGAACGGGCGGACAGCTCATCCAGGGGCTTGACTCAGGGACTTAGATATTCTATATGAAAGGTAATTCTATAGAGATATTAAGAGAATCTAACATGTTGTTACAGAGATATGAGCAATCAAAAAGGTTTAACACAAAACACTGACGTAAATGTTGATGAAGGGACGGACAGACTGACGGATGGACAGCCCACCTAGGGGCTTGAACCCTGAGCTTAGATATTCCAAATGAAAGGTAATGCTATAGAGATAGGCTGTACCAAATATGAAGAGAATCCAACGTGGTGACAGAGATATGAGCAATCAAAAAGGTCTAACACAAAACTTTGACGTAAAAGTTGACAAACGGACGGACAGCCCACCTAGGGGCTTACCCAGGGGCTTAGATATTCCATATGAAAGGTAATGCTATAGAGATATCCTTTACCAAACATATGTGGTTACAGAGATATCAGCAATGAAAAAGGTTTAACACAAAACTTTGACGTAAAAGTAGATGAGCAGACAAATGGACAGACAGCCCACCCAGGGGCTTAGATATTCCATATGAAAGGTAATGCTATAGAGATATCCTGTACCAAACATGAAGAGAATCTAACATGTGGTTACAGAGATATCAGCAAGGAAAAAGGTTTAACACAAAACTTTGATGTAAAAGTAGATGAACAGACAGACGGACAGACAGACAGCCCACCCAGGGGCTTAAATATTCCATATGAAAGGTATTGCTATATGAAAGGTAATGCTAAAGAGATATCCTGTACCAGACATGAAGAGAATCTAACATGGTTACAGAGATATCAGCAATGAAAAAGGTTTAACACAAAACTTTGACGTAAAAGTAGATGAACAGACAGACGGACAGACAGCCCACCCAGGGGCTTAGCTATTCCATATGAAAGGTAATGCTATAGAGATATCCTTTACCAAATATGAAGAGCATTTAACATGTGGTTACAGAGATATGAGCTGTCAAAAAGGTTTAATGCAAAACTTTGACGTTAATGTTGACAGACGGTAGTACGAATGAACAAACGAAGGAACTAACGAACCAACGAAAACTATATACCCCCTGACATACTTCGTATGCCGGGGGTATAGACACGCGGGAATATTCAATATTGGGTCGGAACACCAGGGTCAGAACATAAATTTCTATCCCAGGGTAAAATCACGGATTTCCTTGTCTGGTGTGCAAGAAGCAAATATACCATAAGAAAAATAGCACTATTTACAAACTCGCCATTCAGTTGGGCAGATTTTGATGGGTTCAGACAAGCATCCACAACCTGTGTTAGAAGTAAAAATACCACAAGAAAAATGACACTTTACAGAGCTGCATTTCAATTGGGAATATTTCAATAGGCTTTGTTGAGCATATCCACAATCTGCGTGAGAAGCAAAATCACCATAAGAAAAATATCACTTTTTTGAAGCTGCAGTTTAATTGGGCATATTTTTTGCAGTTTTGTCAAGCATCCACAATTTGTGAAATAAGCAAAAATACCATAAGAAACTATCACTATTTATCAGTTACCCCCTATTTTATATGCATTGTGACAACTTAACCTGATAAAGATATGCTATCTCAGGACTTGAGCTTTATCAGGTCTACGTGACATTGCACTTTGTATGAATTAACTGGAGGCCTGGAAAAATGATAAAAAATTAATATTATTACTGGAAAAAATTAAAAAAAAAAATATCATAGGAATAATTATGGTCAGCTGATACTAAATATATCGACCGATTACAGCGCCCGGGGTTGTTGTGACACACTGAGGACAATCGGTAACTGTTCGTAAATTGTCAATTCAAGAGTGTACAAGGAGATAAACTGATAAATAGAATACCTGATTTGTGTTATTTGATATCGAGTTTTATCAGGCTCGACTTTGAGAACGCAAGTATAATCGCTTGGCAAGCCTCGCGATTCTACAAGCGTTCTTGAAGCCTTGCCTGATAAACTTGATATCACATGACACTTACCTGATATTTTCTATTTACGAAGCTGTAGTTCAGTCAGGCCTATTGGAATAAGTTCTGACAAACATCCACAATCTGTGTAAGATGCAGATAGTCCTTTGCAGTCTGGGCTAATTCAGCAGACGACAAATTGCTGATAAATTTTGTTGACTTACCATATTTTTCCTTGAAGAGGACTTGACAACTCGTGGAGAAAATTCACATGAAATGTCAAATCCTGTTTTCTGGGGGAAATAAGAAAAAAGGAAAAAAAAAACTACAAGGTGTCTTCTGCTGAAAAAAATACCCAGCATGCAGTCTTACATGATTTTCTTGTGGTCAGGCTTAAACATATCCAAGTTTAATAAATAATTGAAGATCTCTTACTGGTTTTGTTACTGCAATATTTTTGTTATGCATGATGCTTTTAACAGTTGCTACGATAAGATTAGGTGCAAGTTTAAAATAATAAAGATCAGCAAATAGAATGTGTCAGTTTTATTTCCAAGTCCAAGAGTCCCTTCTTTTAGCGATTTTTGTTGTACCTACCCTGATGAGACTAGGTACTGGGACAGACAGGCCGAAGCAAACAGTGCAGATCCAGATCAGACTGCTGCTTCAGCAGCAGTCTGATCAGGATCTGCACTGTTTGCCATTATGTCTACACTTTTTGGACTCCTTGCTAGATTATGAAACAATTTATAATTTCAGGAGAATTACAGCAAGTCCTTTAGGTGTCTGAATTTTTAGGAGTTTTACGGTATTTTTGCCAGAAAATCCAATCTTCCATCTGTTCAATCATTCCTCCAGCAGGTAACATCAACATCAACCCTTGCCAGCCTCAGTAGCTCAGTTGCGCGTCTGACTGGTGATCAGGATGCGGGTTCGCTACCTGCCAGAGTCGGCAACATTCTTTCGTGGAAATTGATCATGAAATTTTTTCTACAGTCATTCTACCCCGCTGATTCAAGAAGGGTAGATGTCAGTTTTTGGGGAAAGAATGTGCACTGTTCTGGGAAACTGCTTAAGTATAAGCCTGCCCAGGAAAAGTGTGGATAGGTAAACTGACCGGCTCAAAATGGCCTAAATAGTGTTAACTGTGCTGTTAAACTCCAATACAAACAAACAGGTGCAACATATATAGCCTTGTGTTCAGTTCTGTTTCATTTTGTTAGACTTTTGGAAGACTTCCAAAATCTCGGACATACCCTTCTCGGCATTTACTCCTTTTCTTCATTCAGGTCGATAGGCATGGTGGGCGAGTAATGCTTACTATTCTAGGATGCCTGATTACACTCTTCTGGAGTCCATGTCTGTTGGTCTGAACATTGATATTTGCCATTTCTCTATGGATTAATGATTTTTGTTTAAGGCTTTTGGTACTACGACCTAAACTACTTTGTTAACCCGTAAAATACCAATATGACAACTGTCGTCTGCTTTGTCATTTGGGTCCACACCTGTACATAAAAATATTTTTGGAAGTTTGCAAATAAATTTAGCAGTCGACATAAGCAAATAACATTTTCAGATGTAGTTTTTTTAACCCTTGTCATGCTGAACCAAGATATGCTCTACCTTTGCCAACAGTGAAGATCCATATCAGACTGCTTCTGCAGAAATGCACTGAGAAAGTAAATATTGAGAATAAACAAAATGTCTATGTCATGTAACAGTCCAACAAATATGGCCTCGGTAGCTGTGTCGGATGCGTGTCTCACTGCTGATCTGGAGGATGTGGGTTGATACCTGCCGGGGTCGGCAACATTCTTTCGTGGAGAAATCTTTTCTCCCCCAATCATGGCTCAAGAAGGGCAGCTGTCAGTATCTGGCGAAAGAATGTGCACTGTACTGGTTAACCGCCTACATATAAGCCTGCCATGGAAAAGTGTGGATAGGTAAACTGACCAGATCAAAATGACCTATAATAGTGTTGACTGGGTCGTTAAAATACAATACAAACAAAATGACTGGCTATCAGGACATTGGTTCGATACTTGCCAGGGTCTGCAACATTATTTTGTGGTGATTGATCATGAAATTTACAGTCAATCTCTCCCTTCCGCTAATTCAAGAAGGACAGCTGTCGGTTTTTGGCGAAAGAATGTGCACTGTTTTGGTTAACCGCTTGCATATAAGCCTGCCCAGGAAAAGAGTGGATAGGTAAACTGACTGGCTAAAAAATGACCTAAACAGTGTGAACCAGGCCATCAAACACCGAAAACAAACAAAACAGTTCAACAAAATTGGAAGCAATGTCTCCAAAGTGATCTAAATAGTGTTGACGGGGATGTTAAACATCAAATCAAAGAAACAAAGCAGAATTCATCTGTCTGTTTATAAACTTTTCTTTTGGGGCTAACCCCTCCTGCTATTTGTCAGTATATGTGATACATCTGATTAAGTATCATGGGCATATTGATGACCAGCTTGCAGAGCTCTTGTTAACCCTTGTCCTGCTGAGCCCGGATATGTCTTATCTTTGAAACAATGCAGATCCAGATCAGATGGCTTCTGAAGAAGCCATCTGATCAGGATCTTCATTGTTTGTCGTTCAATTTATGAATTTGTCACAATAATTTGCATCAAGTAATCTGATTGGCTGATAATCAGTAGTGGGTGTGGCATATTTAAATATTCAGCAGGACAAGGGTTAAGACGTGGATAGGGCATAATGATTCCAAAGGAAAAAATATATATCACTACAGCGGACCCTTGTTATAATGACAGAACAGTATTTATTTCCAACATTTTACCATTATAAGGAACATGCCACTTTAACGAATCCCAATAAAAAGTAGTATAATCGGTCCCATTATGTTTGTTTGATTTGAGGTTTAACGTCCCCATCGACACTGTATAGGTCATTTTGGAGACGTTGCTTCCAATTTTGTCGGACTTTTACCCGACACTGAGATGAAATGACATCTCAAGCCCTGTTGCCTGAACATGGACGGTCCGACTGACACTGCTTTGCCTGGGCAGAAGCGGTTTATCAGTACTCTTGTGCGGCCGGTTTCAGCTCTTGAGTGGAAGCATCATGCAGTCCATCTATTTCTTCAAGCCAAGATGGGTGGCGGCCGACCTTTTTCCATTACAGACCCCTTTCCCTTTAATAATAAGTCAAAGAAACATGTTGTGGACATTTGTTAGAATCGCCTCACCAAGGCGATTCTAACAAATATTCACAACATTTGTTTAGTTTATACTAATTTTAGTTTGATTGTGATGAAAGCGTCACAGCCACTTTTACACCACTGCTACCCATTTACACCTGGGTGGAGTGGAAAAGTGGCATAATGTATCTTGCCCAAGGACACAGCTCGGCTGTGGTGGCTGGATTTGAACCCACAAGCTCTCGATGACAAGTCGAATGCGCTTGCCACTGAGCTATCGAGGCTGACAACAATTGTTTCTGGGAATATTAAATTGAATGATTATGCTTGAGTAAGTTCATTAATCCATCTCGTCTTGGATTTGTTCCATTGAAATTGAGTTTAATGAGTTTTGTCGGTAAATTGAATGTCAGTATAAAGAGGATTGACTGAAGTGTGAAGTATAGAGAGATGTTCTACTGCCAACAGAAGGCAGAGCTGAAACCAACCGCACATGACCGCTTAAAGGGTCTAAACCTGCCCAGGCAATGTGGTGGGAGTCTGACTGTCCCTGCATATAAACGCTATTGGGTTCATTGGGCTACATGGCTTGAGATGTCATTTGATTGCATTGTCAGGTAAAAGACCCACAAAATAGGAAGCAATGTGTCCAACATGACCTAAATAGTGTTGACCGGGATGTTAATCCTCAAAGAAACAAAACTACCAACAAATGGCAAATAGCATTAGCTGCATGGGTTGAAAACCCAGTTAAGAAACTATTTCACCATATTTATCCTAAGTATTTAGATGACTCAACTCCTTTAATACCATACTTGTTCTAAAATTAGAACAACTACAATTAACTTTCAGATGTTGTTACTGCAAATAGCTGGATGAGTGGCTAAGAGTGTAGACCCTGATGGGATGCCACATATTGCGGCTTGTATAGTATACATCTCATCTGGGTCTACACCGTTTGCTCAGCCCTGTCTGTATGAATTCAGTATAACCTTGTAGTTTACAACAAATATTTTGTATTCTCTATTTACTACATCTTATAATTTTGACCCCCTTGAGCCCACTTTATAGTGAAACTGGGGTTTACAGGGGTAAACCTTATTTTTCTTATTTCTGCTCAAAAATATTAATTGTTGGTACTCGTTAGAACCGCCTCAATGAGGCGGTTCTAATGAGTACCCACAATCCATATTTTGAGCAGAAATAAGAAAAATATCACAATTTTTCATCTTAAAATTTTCGTTTTTCCGGCGGTAGAGTTTGCAATGTACGAGGGTAGGCTTAAAATTTCTGAGCCTGACCAAGATCCAATGGTTTGTCCATGCTGAAAGTGCCTTATTTTTCAACATAGTCTCCCTTCCTGTCCACACACTTCCTCCGGCGATGCTGGAGTCCTTGGATCCCAGTGGTTTAGAAGGTCTCATCTTGGTCCCTGAAAAACTCCTCCACAGCAGCTATCACCTCCTCGTCTGACCGATGATACTGCCTGGCCAAGTGCTTTTTCATGTTTGGAAACAGGAAATAATCTGATGGAGCTAGATCAGGTGAATACGGAGGGTGATCGACAAGTGTGAAGCCACAGTCATGCACAGCAGCCATTGCGACAACCGATTTATGAGCAGGCACATTGTCCTGATGGAACAAGACCCCTTTTGTCAATTTTCTGGGTCGTTTAGCCTTAATTGCTTTTCGCAATTGTTTTAGCAGATCTGCATAATACTCCACATTAATTGTTCTGCCCTTTTGAATGTAATCTATGAATATTATACCCTTGGCATCCCAGAACACTGATGCCATCACCTTCCCTGCAGAGGAGACGACCTTTGCCTTCTTTGGAGGGGGTGAGCCAGGGTGCTTCCATTGCATGGATTGTCTTTTGGTCCCTGGCTCAAAGTGATGAACCCAACACTCATCCTGCGTGACAAAACGGTCAAGAAAACCATCTTGGTCTGCTTCAAAAATAGCCAAGTTGGCTTGTGACATGTTCAGTCTGGTCAACTTTTGGTCAGGTGTCAAAAGCCGTGGCACCCACCTTGCGGAAACCTTCGACATTCCTAATTCACTGTGTAGAATGTTCTCTGCTCGTTCACGGGAGATGTCAACAGTGTTAGCTAACTGATTCACAGTTAAACGCCTGTCATCCATCACGACCCTGTGCACTTGGCTGACGGTTTCCTCAGTTGTTGCCGTTGTGGGTCATCCACACCGGTCATCATCTTCAAGGCTGTCCTTGCCCATCTTAAAAAATTGTTGCCCATCTTTTCACGGCTGCATACGAAGGAGCATCATCCCCTTATGTAGCAACCATATCGGCATGAATGTCCTTAGGAGCTTACCCCTTTTTATGGAGGTACTTGATGATAACAAGAGGCCAGATTTTGTCCATTTTCTCAAAAACGTGCTAGAATCAATTTTCAAAGTCTAGAATTTCTACGTTATTGCAGGTAAACTTGAACGCATTTGAGTCAAATCAAGTAATGAAGGTTTTGATTTAATGAATACAAAATTTCATGGCTCTTCTATGCCTGCTTCTTGGTCAGGCTCAGAACTTTTCAGCCTACCCTGGTATTTGTATATGTGTTTTCGTAATGTCTTATTTGTCTTGAAGATAACATCCCAGTCAACACCATGTCAAGCTCAGCTCAGCTGAGCTTTCATTGTCATGCTGACCTCAATGGCATGGAATGTATAATGCTTATGAAATTAAGGGGCTGGTTGGGTGAGGCAAGTGTTTAGTATACCTTGCGTCCCTGGGGCATCCAGCTTATATTGGAGTAGAGTTGGGCAAAGCCTGTTGTCCTTGCAACAGGTAAGAATAGTGTGGGGTTGTTGCTATTTCAGTTTATATGCTTCCATTCATTTTCTTCCTTTTCACCTGTCCCTCACTATCATCTACTTTACTTTATCATATGACGTCGGGTCTGAGAGTGTAATAACGTCATCTATTATTTTCGATAATCCACTAGTGGAATAAATATGTAAATTAGCTAGATACGTCCCGTAACGTTACATGTACGACGTCCTTAATGACGTCGCGTTTACTAACGGCGAAATGTTGACATTTTTGTAAACAATCGTGAATAAAATACGCTTTCAATGTCATATGATAAATAGAATCATGCATTCGTGCTCATGTATTATTAAATTTATTAAACTCGTTGAGAAAAAGAGATAAAATGCTCGGCAAAGCCTCGCATTTTATCCCTTTTCCTCAACTCGTTTAATAAATTCAATAATACATGAGCACTCATGTAAGATCCTCTATTTCTCTTCTATCTCATTTCTTCCTTTCTCTGGGAGGTGACACAAAATGACCCTCGGCCACAGCCCATTGGGGCTTGAAGAAATAGATGGGCTGCATGATGCTTCCATGCAGAGCTGAAACCGACCCACACACGGGTACTGGTAAACCGCTTAGAGGATCTAAGCCTGCCCAGGCAAAGCGGTGCGAGTCAGACTGTCCATGCTTATAAACACTATTGGTTTCATTTGGCGGCATGGGTTGAGATGTCATTTCATCTCAATGTTGGGTAAAAGTCCCACAAAATTGGAAGCAACATCTCCAAAATGACCTTTACAGTGTTGATGGAGACGTTAAACCTCAAATCAAACAAAAACAAACACAAAATGACCAAAAAGTGTTGATGTGTTGTTACACCCCAACACAATCAATCAACCAAACGTGCAAT
Organism: Lucinisca nassula; assembly: GCA_963580285.1. Classification (NCBI taxonomy): domain Eukaryota; kingdom Metazoa; phylum Mollusca; class Bivalvia; order Lucinida; family Lucinidae; genus Lucinisca; species Lucinisca nassula. The sequence continues at coordinate 67,965,777 of OY757015.1, forward strand.
TTATATACAACAAAAATTTTGATTCAGATTTTGATACAGATCAGTAGACTATGATATTTGCCCTACTAAGTCAACAATTGTTCGCACTTTAAAATTTATGAGCTGTACCAATTCTTTACAGAAATATGTTGACCTTCCTTGTATATGGACACTTATGGTTTTATTTGGTGGCAGAGCTTGAAATGTCATTTTATCTCAATGTTGGGTAACAATCCAACAAAACTGGCCTCAGTAGTTCCGACTGGTGATTAGGAGGACGTGGGTTTGATACCTGCCGGGTTCGGCAACATTCTTTCATCGAAATGATCAGGAAATCTTTTCTTCAATCATTTTCTCCCTTCTGCTGGTTCAAGAAGGGCAGTTGTCACCATGCTGTACTGGTTAATGGCTTACATAGAAGCCTTCCCAGGAAAAGTGTGGATAGGTAAACTGATCCAGTCAAAAATGAGCTAAACAGTGTTGACTGGGCTGTTAAACTAAAAAAAACTAACAAAACAGTCCAACAAAATTGGACCTCATTTCGGGTATAAGTCCCACTAATCCGAAGGCAAAATGACCTATACAGTGTTGACAGGGACGATAAACCTAGAATCAAACAAACAAATAACAGTACAGTATTTGTTTCCAACATTTTATCGTTATAGGGAGTTCGACACTTTAAGAATCCCAATAAAAAGTGGTATAATAGGTCCTTTTTCCCATAAAGGAACCTTTTCCCTTAAACCTTTATCCTGCTGATCACAACAACCCTTACTTTTGTAAACAGTGTAGATCTGGATCAGATTCCTCTGAATAGGAAAATTGCCATATTTATATGAATTTAAAGTTCCCCCTTCCCATAGGGCTTGGAGAAATAGATTGGGCTGTATGCTGCTTCCTGCAGATCTGAAACCCACCTTACTTGAGCACTAGTAAACCCTTGGAAGGTGGAGCAAGTCGGACCACTCCATTAACCTTTCTTTTGGCTTGATATGTCATTTCATCCCAATGTCCGGTAAAAGTACCACAAAATTGGAAGCAATGTTGACGAGCACGTAAAACCTCAACACAAACAAAAAAGTTTGAGCATGATAAATTTCATACTGGTACTCGAGTGAGTTGAGCATGAAAATAGCTTTTCAGACTGCATGCATGTGTGTGTGAATTCGGGTGTAACGTCGCTTTCAACAATTTTTCAGTCATATCACGACGGTGTCTGGTTGCGACAGGGAGCTCAATGCTCACTTTTATAGTGCTGCCTCACTGAAGTATCATGTCCCAGACACATTACATGATACCACACCCAGTCACATTATCCTGACACTGGGTCAACCAGTCCTAGCTCTACCCCGTAAATCGGAGTGCCAAGCGAGGAGCAGCTAGTACCATTTTTAACGACTTTGGTATGTCGCGGCCCGGGATCGAACCCGTGACCTCCCGTTCCCCGGAGCGGACACTCTACCAACTGAGCTATCTGGGCCGGTTTTCAGACTGCATGCATGGTAGTTAACCCAATCATGGTTTGGTAACTTTACTTCCCTCTTAATTGCATGACAGTGGGTCAGGCCTCAGATTCTGTGATGGTTCTATTGTTTCATCTCTGTGAATGTTTGATTTTTGTGTTCTTCGAGATCTTGCACTGATGAGTTAGGAAGCCTTCATGTGGACTGAACAACAAATTATTTGTCTAAATCACGACGGAAGTGCAAGGATTGCGGCTGTATAAAATCTATTTGGGCCCCGTCAAGCGATTTTGGTACTTATCGCCTATGCGAGCAGTGAAGGTTCAGGCGAGACTGCACATCCATGCAGTCTCACCAGAACCTTCGCTGCTCGCTCATACAAGCAGTGAATCAAGAGGAATCTTCAGACAGAAAGCCATATCCCTGGCCCCTCTGAATGGCTGGGCATGCGCAGTTAAAATTTGTCATGACGGAATGCTCGAAGACACAAATTCGCTTGGCGGGGCTCATTTAATCCCTGCACCCCCCACCCCACCTCCCAATTGTGAAAAACTTTTCATCGATTGATCCAAGGCTTTTTTTCTGTCATGGATTAGTTTTGTTACAGTTTGTCTTTGAATGTTTGAATGTGACTGTCACTTATATCTTTTTGTTTTAGATAGCCAAGTGGCCATTCTCTGGGAAAGTAACTGTCATTTTGGCTTTCTGTTTTTGCTGTTGCGATTATGATCTTACCGTCTAGTTATTTCAAGTCTGTGTTTCTTTCCCTTTGTAGTATCTGATGTGAGTGTAGGCTTATTATATGGATTTCTGATTATTGCCTTCACATTGCCTTTTACAACCTCCGGGCCTGGTTTCCATGTCCTAGTCGTTACATTTACTGCTTCTTAGTCTCTGCTGTCGTACGTGGTCACAAGTGAGAAGCTTAATTCCACTGTGAAAGGTGGGACAATTTTTCTCTGGGTACTCAGGTTTTTGCTCATTTTTTGGCTTAACATTTGACTCATTTAAATTGCATTAGTGAAAAAAACTCTTAAAAAGGTTTTAGGGTGGTTAGGCAAGGTGAAGCTGTCATGTATCTTACATCACCAGGGCGTCCAACTGGTACTGGCTAGCCGCTAAGAGTTGGACAAGGCCTACTCTTGCTGCAGTAAGAGTAAAGGGGAAATATTTAACCCTTATCCTGCTGTTCACGACAACCCCTACATTTGCAAACAGTGTAGACCAGATCAGATGGCTTCTTCAGAAGCCATCTGATCAGGATCTACATTGTTTGTCATTCAGTTCGTGAATTTGAAACCAGAGGCTTCCAAACCTGGCAAAAAGTCGAAAAAATTAGCCTCTGAAATTGCCATTCTGCCCCATGTTCTTTGAGACGGCGTGCTGTCTGTACGAAACAAGTGCGGCCAAAACAAAGACATGTCGAGAATAGGTACAAAAGAGTGAAACGTACATAAGGTAAAATGATAGAAAACGAGAGGAAAATTAGGTTGAGAAAAACGCAAAAAAAAAAAAAAAAAAAAAAAAAAAGAAGTCCGTGAGCATGTTTTAGCATAGCGTGACCCCTGCGCCATGACCTATGACGTCATCAGAAAGTTTGTTTTCACATACCGAACAGTACATTCTGTCTTCTATTGAAAACGGGCTAGACAAGACTAAATGAACCAAAAGATCGGGTTCTAGGGCGAAATGTTCTCCCCTACCCCCATTTTAGTCATGGTTTCAAAAATGCCCGGCAGTCCTAAGGATATGGTGAAAAAGTGAAAATCCCTGTAAATTGCCCCGATTTCCTCATATTTCAACAAAATATGTCGAAAAATAAAGATTTCAAGTTTAAAACGGCTAGTTCCGCTGTTCTAAATAACTTCACCATATCCTTTCCACTACCATAGCGTATTTTTGCGTAATTGCTGCCAAAAACTTTTTGAACGACCCTCATTCTTTCCCATATTCAACCATACTTTTGATAAGGGTGTTTTTGAATAGGGTATTCCAACAACTGTTTGCAACATGCATATCAATCCTCTAAGAGATACTGGAACAGGACCAGAGGCTTCCAAACCTGGCAAAAAGTCGAAAAAATTAGCCTCTGAAATTGCCATTCTGCCCCATGTTCTTTGAGACGGCGTGCTGTCTGTACGAAACAAGTGCGGCCAAAACAAAGACATGTCGAGAATAGGTACAAAAGAGTGAAACGTACATAAGGTAAAATGATAGAAAACGAGAGGAAAATTAGGTTGAGAAAAACGCAAAAAAAAAAAAAAAAAAAAAAAAAAAGAAGTCCGTGAGCATGTTTTAGCATAGCGTGACCCCTGCGCCATGACCTATGACGTCATCAGAAAGTTTGTTTTCACATACCGAACAGTACATTCTGTCTTCTATTGAAAACGGGCTAGACAAGACTAAATGAACCAAAAGATCGGGTTCTAGGGCGAAATGTTCTCCCCTACCCCCATTTTAGTCATGGTTTCAAAAATGCCCGGCAGTCCTAAGGATATGGTGAAAAAGTGAAAATCCCTGTAAATTGCCCCGATTTCCTCATATTTCAACAAAATATGTCGAAAAATAAAGATTTCAAGTTTAAAACGGCTAGTTCCGCTGTTCTAAATAACTTCACCATATCCTTTCCACTACCATAGCGTATTTTTGCGTAATTGCTGCCAAAAACTTTTTGAACGACCCTCATTCTTTCCCATATTCAACCATACTTTTGATAAGGGTGTTTTTGAATAGGGTATTCCAACAACTGTTTGCAACATGCATATCAATCCTCTAAGAGATACTGGAACAGGACCAGAGGCTTCCAAACCTGGCAAAAAGTCGAAAAAATTAGCCTCTGAAATTGCCATTCTGCCCCATGTTCTTTGAGACGGCGTGCTGTCTGTACGAAACAAGTGCGGCCAAAACAAAGACATGTCGAGAATAGGTACAAAAGAGTGAAACGTACATAAGGTAAAATGATAGAAAACGAGAGGAAAATTAGGTTGAGAAAAACGCAAAAAAAAAAAAAAAAAAAAAAAAAAGAAGTCCGTGAGCATGTTTTAGCATAGCGTGACCCCTGCGCCATGACCTATGACGTCATCAGAAAGTTTGTTTTCACATACCGAACAGTACATTCTGTCTTCTATTGAAAACGGGCTAGACAAGACTAAATGAACCAAAAGATCGGGTTCTAGGGCGAAATGTTCTCCCCTACCCCCATTTTAGTCATGGTTTCAAAAATGCCCGGCAGTCCTAAGGATATAAGCCTATGTAAAACCAAAGGGCCCTGGGGCGGGGGCATTTTTGGCCCCAGCACTATAATTTGAACAATCTTGGTAGGGGTCCACTAGATGAAGCTTCATACCAAATATCAAAGACCTGGGCCTTGTGGTTTCAGAGAAGAAGATTTTTAAAGATTTTCCCTATATAAGCCAATGTAAAACCAAAGGGCCCCGTGGCGGGGGCATTTTTCGTCCCAGCACTCAAATTTGAACAATCTTGGTAGGGGTCCACTAGATGAAGCTTCATACCAAATATCAAAGTCCTGGGCCTTGTGGTTTCAGAGAAGAAGATTTTTAAAGATTTTCCCTATATAAGCCTATGTAAAACCAAAGGGCCCCCGTGCGGGGGCATTTTTGGCCCCAGCACTATAATTTGAACAATCTTGGTAGGGGTCCACTAGATGAAGCTTCATACCAAATAACAAAGACCTGGGCCTTGTGGTTTCAGAGAAGAAGATTTTTTAAGTTTTTGGTGAAAAAAATCTGTTTTTGGCTCCTGTGACCTAGATGTGCAACGGACCGGAACCATTTGACCCATATTCAAACTTGACCGAGATATTGTCATGATGATCATTCTGAGCAAGTTTGATTAAGATTGGACCAAAATTGTGGCCCCTAGGGTGTTCACAAGGTTTTTATATGATTTGACCCGCTGACCTACTTTTTAACCCGATATGACCCATATTCGAACTGGACTGAAATATTGTCACAATGGTCATTCTGAGCAAGTTTCATGATAATTGGACCAAAACAGTGGCCTTCAGAGTGTTCACAAGGTTTTTCTATGATTTGACCTACTGACCTACTTTTTGACCGGACATGACCCATATTCGAACTTGACCAAGATATTGGCATGATGATCATTCTGAGCAAGTTTGATTATGATTGGACCAAAATTGTGGCCTCTAGGGTGTTCACAAGGTTTTTCTATGATTTGACCCGCTGACCTACTTTTTAAGCCGACATGATCCATATTCAAACTTCACTAAAATATTGTCACAATGATCATTCTGAGCAAGTTTGATGATGATTGGACCAAAATTGTGGCCTCTCGAGTGTTCACAAGGTTTTTCTATGATTTGACCTACTGACCTACTTTTTTACCCGACATGACCCAAATTCGAACTTGACCGAGATATTGTCATGATTATCATTCTGAGCAAGTTTGATGATAATTGGACCAAAACTGTGGCCTCTAGTGTGTTCACAAGAAAAAGTTTACGCACGACGGACGACGGACGACGCACGACGACGCCGGACATCTTACTGTCACAAAAGCTCACCATGACCTTCGGTCAGGTGAGCTAAAAAGACATTAAATCATGTAATCTGATTGGCTGATAGTCAGAAATGGGTGTGGCTTTATAAAATATTCAGCAGGATAAGAAGACTGAAATGCCATGCAAGAAAGATAAAAAAAGAACAACTGTTCAGATCTGTATTATACTCAAAGCACCAAACCTGCAGTACAAGCAAACATTTTCAAAAATCAAAATGACCTGACCGTTATAAAAAATACATGTATGGAATATGACCTTCATAAAACATGGAAATTGACTATATAAAACAATCAGAGTATTCAACACATAAAAACTTCTTACACTGAGACAAATAATTACAAAAAATAATATACCATTTTTTACTCTAAATATTCGGAAATCTCTACTCCTTACCATACTTGTTCTAAAATCTGAATAAGTACAATTTACTACCAAATGTTGTGTCTAAAAACAGCTGGATGAATGCATCTCATCATGGTCTACACTGTTTGTTCAGGCCTATTTACATAGGGTAAATAAGGAATGTGCAAAGGAGCACTTTTGCGCCATTTTCGCTAGAAGACAACTTTTGTGATTTCCCATTACGAAAACATGCCTATACAAATACACTGTAAATTTTACTGCCGAAAAAATGAAAGTTTTAAGATGAAAAAAATGGTCATATTTTTCTTATTTCTGCACAAAAAAATAGATTGTGGTTACTCCAACAAGTACCCACAATCTATGTTTTAGAGCAGAAATAAGAAAAAGTAAGGATTACCCCTGTAAACCCATTCTACTATATAAAGATGGGGTTCAAAGAGGTCGATAAAGGCCTGTTTTCATGATGGGTTTTTGTGTGTGTTTTTTTATGTCCAAAACAATATGAGCCCTTGATGAGAAGACATGTCTTCATTTTTTTTATTTATTTATTTATTTTATTTTATTTTTATTTTTTTTTTTGATCAGGTAAGACACAATCATATCGGCCTGCTCAGCTAAACTGTTGTCAAAATCTTGAAATTTTAGAGCCCAGGGCCCCCAGTTGTTCAATGCATTGTTAGCTTAACGAGCTCAATAGTGGTCAAATTGTTAACTGTACTAGTGAGTACAATGTTTAATACAGTGATATTTTTACTGAAAAAATGTGTGCAGTTAAAGCTGCTCACATTTTTTCAGCAAAAATATTAGCATATTTGCCATATTAAATGGTCAAAGTTTTAATACTACATTAAATGACAACATAAATGGTTTTGAACAACTGGACCCCGGGTATCTAAGGCTGCAGACTGCACTGATGCTTTTTTTGGTTGATTTGACGTTTAACTTCCCAGTCAACACTGTAAAGGTCATTTTGGAGACTTTGCTTCCAATTTGGAGGGACATTTACCTAACATCGAGATGAAATGACATCTAAAGCCCTGCCGCCCAATAAAACCAATAGGGCTATAAACATGGACGGGCGGACTCGTAACGCTTTGCCTGGGCTAGCTTAGATCCTCTAAGCGGTTAACATTACTCATGTGCGGGTCAGTTTCAGCTCTTCGTGGAAGCATCATGCAGTTGATATATTTCTTACAGCCACGATGGGCAGGGGGGCCGCACTGCAAAGATGCATGCACTGAGTTCAGACAATTTCTGACTGAATTGCTAAAAGTACTGTAACTGAACATGACACCCCAACATTTGGAAATACACCCCTACTACCATAATGATCCTCAGTGTTGGGACAGATAGACCAAGCAAACAATGTAGACACTGATCAGACTGCTCCTGAGGAGCAGTCAGATCAGGGTCTAAACCACATTCCATCTGCACCTTCTGGACTCCTTGTTGGATAATGAAACAAATTGTTCAAATTTTAGGAGAATTACAGCAAGCCCTAAAGATGTTTGAATTTTTGTGCTTTTTACATAAAGGTATGTTGTGTGTTCTCATTGGAATCGCCTTATTGAGGTGATTCTAATGAGTACACACATCATACCTGTTACCGATCAAATCTGGAAAACCTCCCTAAAATCCAAATTTATGCATGCCTGGGGGTATTAACCCTTCTCTTGCTGACTATTCAGTTTAGCCACACCCATTTCTGACTTTGAACCAATCAGATTGCTTGATGTAATTTATGCTTACAAAGCCATAAACAAAATGTCAAACAGTGCAGATCCTTATCAGATGGCTTCTTCAGAAGCCATCTGATCTGGATCGTCACTGTTTCCAATGATAGGGGTTGTCGTGAACAGCATGATCAGAGTTAAAAGATTTCTCTAGGATCAATTCAAGAATGCATTCAAATTAGCCATGGTAAACGAGCTATCGGTGTTCTAGTTTTCGAAGTTTCACTAACACAAAGACCGGGATACAGAAGCAAAATACTTTCTGGCTTTAATAATATCATTTTGGTAATAAAAAATCTTAAAAGCACCAGGCAGAAACGTAGAAATGTCATTCTTTAGAGAAAAGCAGGCTTGACATTTCACATGCATTGTCTGCCTGGCCTAGAACTCACATGCAATGTCAAGCTTTTTTTCTCTGAAAAATATCATCTGCCTAAGCTGCATTTTTAAGGTTTAAATGAGCAACATTTCTAGCTTTTAAAAGATTTTATCGGCAGCTACTCCTAGCCATTTCTTAGTGGACTCGTAGGCCAAGAAGAGTGCTCCTGTAGCAGGGAATGTTCTCAAAACAGTTGGTCCTAGGCCTTTGTATAAAGCTAAGGCACCTGAAATACAAAAATAAAAATAAATAAGTCAGAGCAACAAAAAATAAACAGAGATGGAATACACCATAACTCCAAATAAGGAGCACATCAGGAAAACATGCCTATATAATTTTGGCCCCCTTGAACCCCTCTTTTATATTGTAAAACTGGGGTTTGCAGGGGTAAACCTTATTTTTCTTATTTCTGCTCTAAAATATAGATTGTGGGTACTCCTTATAACCGCCTCGATGAGGCGGTTCTAACGAGTGCCCACTTTCTATATTTTGAGCAGAAATAAGAAAAATATCACGATTTTTCATCAGAAAGTTTTCATTTTTTCGGCGATAAATGTGTCACTGTATTTCTATAGGTGTGTTTTCGTAATGAGTAAAAAGGATAAGGGATAATTTTCCTTAGTATAGGATAATTCTTCTTGTTTCTAGTTAGACACATATGTTGTGGGTACATGTTAGAACTGCCTCATTGAGGGAAGGGAACATATATCAGGGATTTTCCTAGTACAAATTTGGGGCTGGTAATCGGCCCCTATGTTTCCCAATTTAGAGACAGATATTCCCAAATTTTACAACAAATTTCCCAATTTCTGATTTTGTGCTACATTTTGATGAAAACCAAAATTGACAAAGTTACAGCTGAGTTAAATTCCCAACTTTAAATATAAGCGAGCTTTTTTCCCAAATCCAGCGGCCCCTGGACCCTGATTCTGAAGGGTAGGAAAATCCCTGTATATGTAACAGACATATTATCATATGAAAGACAGTTTATCAAAATGAAAGGAACATGAATGTAAGAGGCAGTTTATCATATGAAAGGAACAAAGTAATTAAACAATTTTTATGTAATCGCATACTGTGATACATTGGAACATTTTGTTTCATGGTTTTAGAAAATCATCACGAAATCACATCTATATAATTTTGACCCCCTTGAACCCCACTTTATAAAGTAAAACAGAGGTTGACAGGGGTAAAACTTCTATTATATTTCATATTTCTGCTCCAATATAGATCGTGGGTACTCATAAGTACACACAGTCTATATTTTGAGCGGAAAGAAAAAAAAATATCACAATTTTTCATCTTAAACTGTTGCTTTTTTCAGCGGTAAAGTTTACAATGTAGTTGTATAGGTGGGTTTTCGTAATGGACTGATTTTTCTTTCTCCTGCCAAACAAGGCCAGATGCCTGCCCACCCAGACAGCACTATTTGAATAGACAATTTTTTTTAACCCTTATCTTGCTGTTCACGACAACCCCTATCTTTGCAAACAGTGTAGATCCAGATCAGATGGCTTCTGAAGAAGCCATCTGATCAGGATCTACACTGTTTGGCATTCAGTTTATGAATTTGTAGCAATAAATTACATCAAATAATTTGATTGGTTGATAAACAGAAATGGGTGTGGCTTAAATGAATATTCAGCAAGATAAGGGTTAAAACCTTACCAAAAATAGCCAAAAATATGCAAGATGTACCCAATTATTTTTTTGGAAATAGTGTTTAGCAGATACACTGCACCAAACTTACCTTCCTCTTTGAAGACTTGTCTAAGTACAGATCTAAATGTTGGTTCTACAGTACCAGCGGTACTTGCTACCTGTACCCGAGATTTTACTACATCAGCTGGAAAAATGGCTACCCATAATGCAACACCACCAAAACCACCTGATACTATGGTTCTTAGAGCACCTGAAATTAATTGCGTACAAACAGTTACCATATAAATCCCAAAAATTCGGACATCTTGACGACTTGCCCTAGTTCTCCTAAAATTTTAACAAATTTGTTTCACAGATCCAACAAGGAGTCGAAGAAGTGCAGATGGAATGGCAAATAGTGTAGACCCTGATCAGACTGCTCCTTCAGGAGCAGTCTGATCTGGGTCTGCACTGTTTGCTCAGACATGTCCGTCCCATCCTTAGGATCATTATGGTACATGAGACTGGCTACACTTTTATAGAACAGTGCTCTTGAGTTATATGCTAAAGTGATTCTCTCCCTTCCACGGATTATGAAGCACAGTTATCAGTTTTTGGTTTAGGTTTTACGGCCCTTTCAAGATTATTGCACTCATATTGAGCCGATCGTTAATCAGAGGTGGACGAAAACTGGAGTGCCCGGAGAAAAACCACCTGACCTTCTGTTGCAGAACTTGGCGTCTCACATGTGACCCGAGCGAGGCTCGAACCTACAGCGGTGAGAGACCTAATGTTTAAGAGTCAGCGCTCTTATCCACTAGGCCAGGCAGTTATCAGTTACTGGCAAAAGAATGAGCACTATATGTAATGGTTAACTGTGCATCAAAAATGCGGCATTCTGAAAACACGTCTGTTCAAATTCATTGTACCCGTAATTCAATTTTACCCCCGAAAAAATGAAAATATTCAGATGAACAAGATGTGTTTGTGAAACACGAACAGGTCCCCGGGCATGGTCATTTTTTTTCAAAGCTGGTCACAGTTCAAAGTCAAGGTCACAGGTCAAGAGTTTGGTTTGAGTGGCTAGCCCTTGGCACAAGGAACTTACATGCAAAATATGAAGGCTCTATCTTAAACGGCTCGAAAGTTATGAACAACAATATTTTTTTCTTTAAAGTAGGTCATAGGTCAAAAAAATGCATGAATGTAAAGCTCTTGTCACAAGGAACCTACATGCCAAATATGAAAGCTCTATCTTAAACGATTCAAAAGATATGAACAATTTTATTTGTTCTTTTAAGTAGGTCAAGGTCATGGTAAAAAAAATTGCATGAATGTAAAGCTCTTATCACAAGGAACCTACATGCAAAATATGAAGGCCGTATCCCAAACGGTTTGAAAGTTATGACCAAAATGTTAATTTTTTCTTTTAAGTAGGTCAAAGGTCAAAAATTTTGCATGAATGTAAAGCTCTTGTTACAAGGAACCTTGTCAAATATGAAGGCTGTATCTCAATCAGTTCAAAAGTTATGACCAATGTTAACTTTTTCTTTTATGTAGGTCAAAGGTCAAGGTCACATGTCAAAATATTTTCTGTGAATGCAAAGCTCTTGTCACAAGGAACCTACATGCAAAATATGAAGGCTGTATCTCAAATGGTTCAAAAGTTATGACCAAAATATTTTTTTTATTTTAAGTAGGTCAAAGGTCAAGGTCACAGGTCAAATTTTTTGGCATGAATGTAAAGCTTTTGTCACAAGAAACATACATGACAAATATGAAGGCTGTATCTCGAGCGGTTCAAAAGTTATGACCAATGTTATTTTTCTTTTAAGTAGGTCAAAGGTCAAGGTCACCGGTCAAATTTTTTGCATGAATGTGAAGCTCTTGTCACAAGGAACGTTCATCCCAAATATGAATATTCTATCTCCAACGGTTCAAAAGTTATGACCAACATTAAAGTTGTCCACGTACAAACCAACAAACAAACAAACAGACATGGCAAAAACAATATGTCCCCGCTATCGCTACCAGGGTCATATAAAAAAAAAATTGAGGCAGTTCTAACGAGCATCTACAATCTATATTTTAGAGCAGAAATAAGATAAGTAAGGTTTACCCCTGTAAACCCTTGTTTTATTATAGAAAAGCAGGTTTCAAGGGGGATCAGAATATATAGGTGTATTTTCATGATGTTCAGGTTAACTAACTGACTAAAAAGACGTGTTGACAAAGCAACTGTAAATACAATCACTGTGTAGCCTACCTATATCATCTTTTGTCTTTCCTTTTGGTGTGAGTATATATCTTGATATTTCGTATCCTCCAAAGAAAAAGAAGTAGCCAGGAATTTCTCTCATGAATGTTGCAGTCAATCCCTTAAACAACCCTCGTATCCCTTCCTGCTGCAGAATCTCTTTGGTAAGTCCAAAAGGGCCTCTCAAAACAGAAAAAAAAGAAAGTGCGTTTAACCCGTATTCTGCTGAACATAAGCCCTAATTCTGCATGGCCCCTGCCCATCAGTGCTTGCAGAAATAGATGGGCTGCTTGATGCTTCCACGCAGAGCTGAAACCGACCACACACGAGTACTGGTAAACCGCTTAGAGGATCTAAGCCTGCCCAGGAAAAGCGGTGTGAGTTGGATCGTCCATGCTTATAAACCCTTTTGGTTTCATTGGGTGACAGGGCTTGAGATGTTATTTCAACTCAATATCAGGTAAAAGTCCCACAAAATTAAAATTGGAAGTAACGTCTCCAAAATGACCTATACAATGGATGGTGACATTGAATCTCAAATCAAACAAACAAAAGCCCTAATTCTGCAAACAGTATAGATCCAGTTCAAATGGCTTCTGGAGAGACTTCTGAAGAAGCAATCAGATCAGTATAGATTGCAAACAGTGTAGGTCTTGATCAGATGGCTTCTTTAGAAGCCATCTGATCAGGATCTGTACTGTTTGTCAATTAGTTTATGAATTTGAATGAATATATATAGTACTGTAATTTGATTGGCTGAAAGACAGAAATGGTAATGCAAAATTAATTAAGAAGTCTAATTGTTTAGGGAATGGAAAGACCCAACATTTTCAGCCATTTTCCCCATTTGTTAGTTTGTGATGAGTATTTACATCCCCATAAACACTATTTAGTCATTTTGGAGATGTTGCTTCCAATTTTGTCGGACTTTGGCCAGACAATGAGATGAAATGACAACTCAAGCCCTACCGCCAAAGGAAATCGCTCAGGTTTAAAGAGCGGTCTGATTCGCACCACTTCTCCTGGGCAGGCTTAGACCTTGTGCCGCAGAACCATGCACCCAAATCAATTTCTCGAAGGTCTGATGGGCGGAGGCGCTCATTTTTGCTGTATATGTATGTACACGTTGTCTGCAACGTTTTGGGGTTGAAAACCCAGATAACGATCCCCTGTGCAACCATCAAGTCAGACCAGAGTCTTTGCTGATCTCACTTTGAATACCCAAAGGCTAAAGCAGTTTCATGTGACCAGCAAATTAGACTCTGTATGTGCAGGCTAACCGGAGTCTTCGCTCATGCAACCAGTGGATACTCTAAATCAAATGGCTTCGATATTCTGGCCTACCTGAAATTCATTTGTCACAGAAGCATCAAGTAAACACAACTATATAATTTTGACCCCCTTGAACTCCACTTTTAAATTTTATTTATTTCTGCCCTAAAATAAAGATTGTAGGTACTCGTTAGAACCGCCTTGATAAGGCGGTTCTAACGAGTACCCACAATCTATATTCTGAGCTGAAATAAGAAAAATATCACAAATTTTCATCTTAAAAATTTTTTTTTTGGTGGTCAAGGTTAAAATGTACTTGTATAGACATGTTTTCGTGGTGGGTTCTCACCAGATTCGTCATGCGATTTCTTTTAAGTTTCACTTAATTTTTCACCACAGATGAGTGAAAACCAATGCTCCTGAAGAAAAACAAGAGGCCCATGGGCCACAATGCTCACCAGAGCTCAGGGGGCCACTGCCCACTGGCAGCAATGTATTTTAATCAACCATGGAAGCCCTGTGCCCTAGGATGCTACAGATAAAATTTGGACCCAATAAGCCTCGTGGCTTTAGATTTGATGTCGCTTGAATGTGTTGTTGCAGGAAAACAGATGAAAATTGACAATTTCCCATCTGTGGCAACAAATAGGCCAAAAAGAACATTATTAAAGGAACATTTCTATGAAAGTGTGACAAAACATCTTTAAAGGCATTAATTTCATTTTTCAATTTTCCCAATTATAGGACAATGGAAACTCATTACTTGGCATAGCAAACAAACCAAAGAGCCAAAGTTCATAAACCAGAGCTCAGGTGGACATTGCCCAATGGCAGCCATGTATTATAACATGATATGATTTTATTATACCAATTATAAAGTCTCCCAAACAAACCCCATACCCAAATGAGCACCCATGTGGACTGTATCTGAAATATTAGGTGTTTTATAAAGTAGAGAGATCGGGGCATGGACCCAATGGAGCCCTGGTTGGTGTCACTAGTGCATCTTATCAAAAGGAACAAAGACATATATGGTTTATCAGTGGGAATATGTATGGTTCCTGAAATGTAAGGCCTTTTAAGCAATGAAGGGAATCGGGCATGGCAGATCCAAGAGAAGCCCAAGATTGTTGTCAATGAATAAGTCTTATCATAAGGACCAAGAGTATATGCGGTTAAACGGTGGGGACGTTTCTGAGATATAAGGCACTTTTAGGAAGTGGCAGGGAAAGAAATGGCCCCCTGCTGAGCCCCAAAGAGGGGGGGGGGGTGACTGAATGTGTCTAATAACAATGAACAAGAATATATGTGATTATAGGATGGGGATTTGAATGGTTTCTGAGATATATGGCCTATTATGAAGGTGAGTCTTATCATAAGGAACAAGAATAAATATGGTTAATGGGTGGGGACCTGAACGGTTTCTGAGATATATGGATTTTAATGAAGTAAAGGGGTGGGGCATGGCCTGTGGCACCCCGGGGGGACCTGCATGCTGGTGTCATTGATTGCGTCTTATCATAAGGAACAAGAATATAATATGGTTTAGGGGTGGGGAACTGGAAAGTTTCTTAGATATATGGATTTTAATGAAGTAAAGGGGTGGGACATGGCCTGTGGCACCCCGGGGGGACCTGCATGCTGGTGTCACTGATTGTGTGTTATCATAAGGAACAAGAATATATATGGTTTAGGGGTGGGGCTCTGAACAGTTTCTCAGATATATGGTCTTTTGTGAAGTCAAGGGGTGGAGCATGGCCCGGGCGCACACTGGGTTACCCCTTAGTTGGTGTCACTGAATGTGTCTTATCATAAGGAACAAGAATGTATATGGTTTAGGGGTGGGTATCTGTAAGGTTTCTGGAATATTTGGCTTTTTACTAAGAAGAGGGGGTTGGGCATGGTCCCGGCACATCCCAGGGGACCCCAAATTTTGTGTCACTGAATGCAACTTATCATAAGGAATGAGAATTTATATGGTTTAGGGGTGGGGATCTCAATAATTTCTGAGATAAATGGCATTTTATGAAGTGGAAGGGGTGGGGCATGTCCCCGGCACATCCCGGGGGACCCACAGGTTGGTGTCATTTAATGTGTCTTATCGTAAGGAACAAGAATATATATGGTTTAGGGGTGGGGATCTGAATGGTTTCTGAGATAAATGGCCTTTTATGAAGTGGAGGGGTCGGGGCATATCCCCGGCATCCCGGGGGACCTCCAGGTTGGTGTCACTTAATGCTTCTTATTATAATGAACAAGAATATATATTGTTTAGGGGTGGGGATCTGTATGGTTTCTGAGATATATGGATTTTAATGAAGTAAAGGGGTGGGGCATGGCCCATGGCACCCTGGGTGGACCTGCATGCTGGTGTCACTGATTGCGTCTTATCATAAGGAACAAGAATATACATATATGTTTTAGGGGTGGGGCTCTGAACAGTTTCTCAGATATATGGCCTTTTGTGAAGTCAAGGGGTGAAGCAAGGCCCGGGAGCACCCTGGGTGACCCCTAGGTTGGTGTCACTGAATGTGTCTTATCATAAGGAACAAGAATATAATTTTTTATTATATGGTTAAGGGCAGGGGATCTGTAAGGTTTCTGGAATATTTGGCCTTTTATGAAGTGGAGGGGGTTGGGCATGGTCCCGGCACATCCCGGGGGACCCCCAGGTTGGTGTCACTTAATGCATCTTAGCATAAGGAACAAGAATATATATATAGTTTAGGGGTGGGGATCTGTATGGTTTCTGAGATATATGGCATTTTATGAAGTGGAGGGGGTGGGGCATGTCCCCGGCACATCCCGGGGGACCCCCAGGTTGGTGTCACTTAATGCATCTTAGCATAAGGAACAAGAATATATATAGTTTAGGGGTGGGAATCTGAATGGTTTCTGAGATAAATGGCATTTTATGAAATAGAGGGGGCAGGACATGTCCCCGTCACATCCCGGGGGACCCCCAGGTTGGTGTCACTTAATGCATCTTATCATAAGGAACAAGAATATATATGGTTTAGGGGTTGGGATCTGTAAGGTTTCTGAGATATAAGGCATTTTATGAAGTGGAGGGGGCGGGGCGGGGCATGGCCCCGGCACAACCTAGGGGACCCCAAGGTTGACATAAAAGCATATGGCTGAGAGAAGTTTACACAAGGAACATGTTTATGTAAGTTTTGTCAAAATATCTGCAATGACTTGGCAGTAAATGCCATTTTTCAGTTTTCCCCATTGTAAGTCAATGGAAACTCTAAGTTGCCATAGCAACAAAACTAAAAGGCCAAATTTCATAAAAAAAACACAAAACCTGTAAAGGCAAATATGGTGAATATTTTCATAAAGTCTCAGCCTCCTAGAGCATATGGTTTCTGAGGAGATGATTTTTTAAGTATTTTTTTGTCTATTTTTTGCATTTTGGTTTCCATGGTAACCAATAAAAATGAGCAGAAGCCCTAATATCATACGGCAGATAATAGATTACCTATGGAACATTTCTATGAAAGTTTTGTCCAAATATCTGCAGAGGCTTGGCAGTAAATGGCATTTTTTCTATTTTCCCCATTATAAGTCTATGGAAACTCTAAGTTGCCATAGCAACCAAACTAATGAGCCGATTTTCATTAAAAACACAAACTTTCAATCCCCCTGCCCAAGGATGCTACAGATGAAATTTGGGCTGAATCGGCCCAGTGGCTTCAGAGGAGATGTCGTTTGAAAATGTTGACGAAGACGACGCAGACGCAGACAGACAACTGCCTATCCTATAAGCTCCCCCGGAGCCTTCGGCTCTGGTGAGCTAAAAACACCTGACCTTCCATTGCAGAACTTAGGGTCTCACATGTGACCATAGCGAGGCTTGAACCCACTCTTAACCACTAGGCACTGGAGGCCTGTTATGATAGGCTGTTTATCAAACATGATATTTCTACTTTGGACTCTAACAACAGTATTACAAAAAGGTTGTGGTGAAGATGTCTTACATTTTTAACCTCTCCAGTCCTCCGTCAAGCTTTCCCTGAGACGCCATCTCCCTCATTGCCTGCAGGCGACATTTTATAAGTTCTGTCGGACACAACGTGAAAGAGGAAAATATGGCTGCTGAAGCCCCTGATACTGCATTTTCAAAAGGATTCAAATGTTTCACATCTTTACGGGTCAGGAAAGACAGACACTTTTGGCAAATGCCGTAAAACAAGAAAAGTACAGAGTTTTCTGCAACATTTGCAGCTAGAGCTGGTACAGTGCCAGCGTACAATCCTCGAGCAAGTCCGTCCTGTTTGTATGTTTTAACAAAACAATCTAGTGCATTCTTATAAAGTGAAGGGAATGTCTGCATCTTAACTTTCACTGTATCCAGAGACTGGCCCACGTACACTGATGCAACGGCACCTGAAAATATATCACATTAAGGGGAATGGGAACACCTGGCATATTGTTCCACCATTTTTCAAAGGGAGACAACTTTCGGAACTTCCTGTTAGCATTTCGATAAGCTCGTTCTCACTGAAACAGGGGTCTACTCTTAAAGGAAAGAATTTGCTCCTGAGGAGCAAATTCTTTCCTTTAAGAGTTGACCCCTATTGACATGGGAGACAAAAATATGTTTGCAGGAGTTGCCTCCCCTGAAGGTGGATCCATTCCCCTTAAGGCCCAGTTGTGTAAAAAACACCCCAACCTCTTTATAACACTATTGTTTTGATCCAAGACGCTACTCACCTTATAATTCAGGGGGTTGATTTCAATCCCTGGCTTCTCCAGGCTTTCAAATGAGTCTTTAAACTGAGGTCCCTTGGCTGTTGGTGGGATGTAAAACTCAAACACACACACACTCTGAAATGTTTAATGTTCTAACAAAAGCTACTCTTTGTCATACTGAATGGTTTACGCTTTAAATGTGCATTATTGAGCTATCTGGAAAAAAAGCTTCCAAAAATAAAATACATATAGCCGGTATTTTTCTTTAAAACAATACAAATGAATGCATTTTATGTAAAAATGCGAACAATTATGATGACAGGTAAACAAGTTTGAGAGGGATTCCCTAACTAGGTTTCGAACACTAGTTAGATCTATTTTTAGTTCGTGACAAAAATAGAATCCCCATATATGACGTTATGCGACGTTCATTTTTGGCCTTGTTTGCTTAGGCCATGTCTGAATCGGAAAAAATATGACGCTGAATACCATGCCATAAGTAACGACACTCAGAGATGATACTGTCGCCATGTATGTGTAAAGTGACAGATTTATTTTTAGAAAAGAAATTCCGAACACATGTTCAGAGCGAAGGGTAAACACGAATGAAAACGACCATTTTCAAAAAATTCTGAAGCTGTATTTGGCTCCAAAAGTGTACAAATGAAAAAGGAGTATGCATTGAAGATAAAAACCAGAAAAAAAATTTTGAGACCCGGTAGCTCAATAATGCACCTT
This sequence comes from Lucinisca nassula, assembly GCA_963580285.1. Lineage (NCBI taxonomy): Eukaryota > Metazoa > Mollusca > Bivalvia > Lucinida > Lucinidae > Lucinisca > Lucinisca nassula. Next base: position 67,984,843 of record OY757015.1, read on the forward strand.
TAATTAACATAATGCAATGTTAATCCTTGTCTTGTTAGACAGAGATATACTCTACCTTTGCAAACAGTGAAGATACAGATCAGGGCTCAGTTATTCATAACTAACAACATTGTTGGTTAACATATCGTTAAAACTTCGATCAATTAATATGGCAAATATGCTCATATTTTTGCTGAACAAAGTCGGGGTCACTAGGTCAAAAATTAAGGTACCATTGGAAAGGTCTTGTGACATAGAATGCATATGTGAAATATGAAAGCCCTATCACTTACCAATCAAAAGTTATGGCCAATGTTAAAGTTTATAAAAAGTAGGTCAAACGTCAAAGTCAAGATCACAAGGTCAAAAATTTTGGTACATGTACCACTGGAAAGGTCTTGTGACAATGCACATGTGAAATATGAAAGCCCTATCAGTTACCATTCAAAAATTATACCCAATGTTTATGTTTTTGCGGACAGACAAACAGACGTAACAGACCAAAAACTATATGCCCCAAAATCTTTGATTCTGGGGGCATAAAAATGTGAGCAGTTTTTGCATTTGCAAAAGCTACTCACATTTTGTCAGCAAAAATAACACTATATTAGATAGTTTACTTGCTACAACAGTTTACACTTTGACTGCTAATGAGCTCATTAAGCTAACGGTGTTTTGAACAACCGGCCCCTGATGGCTTCCCTGTTTGTCATTCAGTTGGTGAATTTGCAGGAATAAATTACATCATGAAATCTGATTCATTGATAGTTAAAAATGGGTGTGGCAAAATTAATTTATTCATCAGCACAAGTGTTAACTAAGCAGAAACTTTCTTTAAAACAACTATGAACCCTATGGTCCTGGTGAATTTAAAAATTTGTATTCTGGTTTCATGCTGTATAATACTGTAAAAAGCACAGCAGCAAAGACAACAGTGAAACAAGCTATTTACACCATATTTTTAACCCTGGTCCTGTTGAATAGACTAATTTAGCCAGACCCATGTCTGACTATCACCCAATCATCTGGGCTTGAAAAGGCTGCATGATGCTTCCAAGCAGAACTGAAACCGACTGCACATGAAAAGTGATGCGAGTCTGACCATCCATGCATATAAACTCTATTGGTTTCATTTGGTGGCAGGGCTTGAGATGTCATTTCGTCTCAATGTTGGGTGAAAGTCCCACAAAATTGGAAGCAACATCTCCAAAATTACCTACACAGTGTTGACGGAGACGATAAACCTCAAATCAAACAAACAAAGACTATCACCCAATGATATAATGTATTTATTCGATCCACAAACTCGTTACTGTATGAAAAATAGAGTAGATCCTGATCGCTGGTTCTTTGGAAGCCATCTGATCTGGATCTTCACTGTTTGCAAAGGTATGGGGTCGTCGTGGTCAGCAGGATAAATGTTACAATGATTGATGCCATTTCATGAAAACAGGTCCCAATGGACTGAAATTATTAACAGAAAAGTTTTCATGACCAATGTCTGAAAAGAAAATCAAGTTCTAAGAGTGTTGCAGGATCAGGGCTTGAACCTGTAACTGGAACAACAGTTGAACTCGCAACAATACACCAACACTTTTAAGGGGAATGACAACACATGGCCAATTTTCACTGTTTGAAAAGGTAGGGGTTGTCGTGGTCAGCAGGATAAGCATTACAATGATTGATGTCATTTTATAAAAACAGGTTCCCAATTGACACAAATTATTAGCAGAAAATTATTCATGACCAATGTCTGAAAAGAAAATCAAGTTCTTAGAGTAATGCAGGATCAGGGATTGAACCTGTAACTGGAACAACAGTTGAACTCACAGAAATGCACACACTTTTACGAGGAATGGGAACACCTGGCCAATTTTCAGGACTTCCTGTTCACTTTTCTATAAGCCCTGACCCACTGAAAAAGGGGTCTACTCTTAAAGGAAAGAATTTGCTCCCTAGAAGCAAATTCTTTCTGTTCAGAGTTGACTCCTATTGACATGGGAGACAAAAATACAATTGCATCAGTTGCCTCCCCTGAAGGTGTTCCCATTCCAAACAGTCACAGCTGTTGCACTGAGGATACATGTTTTGTAAGGCTCAGCTCATTTTATCACACAGACTGTGATCAGTACAAAGATTTTGTTTGTTTAGTGTTTACAGTTGAACAGCCCAGTCAACACTGTTCTGGCTATACTGAGCCTGTCAATTTGCATAACCACACAATTGCAGGGGAGGCTTACACACAAGCGGTTAACCAGTACATTGTACATTCTTTTTCCAGAAACTGACATCTGCTCTTCTTGAATCAGTGGCAGAGAGAGAATCACTGCAGAAATATTTCATAATCTCTGCAAAAGCATGTTGCCAACCCAGTAGGCATCAAACCTGCAATCTTATGAATATCTGTCAGATGCAACTGACGCAACATTACCAAAGCTGGATTAGTGAGAAGGTGTATCCTTTGAAGACGCAGATCAGCGTAACATTACGATAACACACCAGGGGCCAGTTGTTCAAAACTAACGACGTTGTTAGTATCGTTAAAACTTTTATCATTTATGATGGCAAATGTGCTAATATTTTTGCTGAAAAAAATGTGAGCAACTTTTGCATTCGCAAAAGCTGCTCACATTTTTTCAGCAAAAATAACAAAATTTTAAATATTAAACTTGCTACAACAGTTAACAATATGACCACTAACGATGCTTTGAACAACTGGGCCCTGCATGACATAGTGCAATTTTTACATCTCCAAAATGGCTACTTTTCTTTTTAATATTGCAAACATAGGCTGTGTGTGCTCATTAGAACCACCTCATTGAGCCAGTTCTAACGAGTACCCACAACCTATGTCATGGAGCAGAAACAAGAAAAATAATGTATAGCCCCGTAAACCCCTATTATCGCTATATAAAATGGGGTTTGTGGGGTGTTTGTTCCAGGTACTTGTTCATGTGATCACATCCAAGCAGTCTGAGCCAGAATAGCTAAGCCCTTAGCGCAAATTTTATTCTTAGCTAGGGTTCAAGAAGGCTGTGTAATAAATTACGGGTATGCAGGCTGCTTAGTGTCTTCTACATGTGAACATGCCCCAAGGCCTGTGCATGATGTACCCATTTACCATATTGTCTATTTAATACATGTACATGGAGAGATTCCTATACTTAGTAACCCATTTAGTACCAGAAACCCCAAAACGGGTACCAGGGCAAACAGTGTAGACCCAGATCAGATGTCACAGAATGCAGCGTCTGATCAGGACCTATACTGTTTGCGAAAAGTTAAGCCATTTTCCAAATAAATTTTGAAGAAAAACACAACCTGACACCCCTAAATTTTGAAATGGACTCCTGGTATATATAAGGAGGAAGATTCCATTTGGTACAAAAAGGGTTAAACCCATTTCATGTGGGAAACTCCAAAAAAAACAGTCACTAGCAAATGAGTGGGCAGCAACAGTATCTTTTGCAATGGGCCCATTTATGTTGCTGTTGCCCCTGTACCTGCATGTTAATAAAGAATCTGATGAGGATGATGGTGATGATAGATATGGTGGATATTCTTTGATAATTGAAGGATAGTTTGTCACTTCTAATGAAACCTATGATGTGGGTATTCATTAGAACCGCCTTGCCAAGGCGGTTCTAATGAATATCCACAACATAGGCATATATGGAGAAATAGGAAAAACTATCCTTCAGAAATTAATACCCACCATATCTCTTGCTATGACTGCTCTATTTTTTACCCATTGATCCTCCTGTGAAGTCAATGACGCCATCCACCAGCGGGCTTCTTCTATACACAACTTTCTCTGAGAGGGGAAGATGCTCACCGAGGGGAACTGTCTCTATCACTGGGAAAGGTGAGGAGTCTGATGGGCTGGACATTGTGGAAGGCCAGTGCTTCCTGTAAACTATAAAGAAGTGTTGAATTATGGCGATGTTAGTGACACAGTCCTAATGAGTACATCCAATCAATGTTTGCTGAGAAAACAGGACAATACAATTGACTTTACTTATCTCAAACACCGATATTTAAAACCACTGCTTAAGCCAAACTCAATTTTGGGCACTGATTTTTAGTTTTGATACATGCTCAACTTCATCACCTTTTATCTCAAACAAATGTTATCTCAAACCAAAATTTCCAGTCCCTTGGAGTTTGAGATAATGAGAGTCAGCTGTACACATCATATGAAGGGGAAAGGGAACACCTGGCAGATTTTTCTGTCATTTTTCAAAGGGAGACAACATTCGTGACTTTCTGTTCGCTTTTCTATAAGCCGTGTGCAACTGAAAAAAGGGTCAACTCTTAAAGGAAAGAATTTGCTCCTCAGGAGCAAATTCTTTCCTTAAAGAGTTGACCCCTATTGACATGGGGAGACAAAACACTTTTGCAGGAGTTGCCTCCCCTGAAGGTGTATCCATTTCCCTTAACAAGTATGTAGAATGAAATCCCTGCAAACCCCACTTTATGTAGAGAAAACTCGGGTTAACATAGGTATTCTTTATTTTTTCTTATTTCTGCCCCAACATACTCATTAGAACCCCCTTAATGAAGTGTGTACCACATTGTATGTGACATAGCTGGGTTATCCTGATGATCCTTAACCTTTCTCTTGCTGAATATTCAGTTTAGTCACACCCATTTCTAACTTTGAACCAATCAGATTACTTGATGTAATTTATTACTACAAATTCATAAATTGAATGTCAACTTGTGTAGATTCTGATCAGATGGCTTCTTCATCTGATCTGGATCTACACTGTTTCCAAAGATAGGGGTTGATAAGAGTTAATAAATAATACACATACGTCATGTATATAGTTTACAGACTTTTCAACACTTGCATTATTATAACAGGTCTGTGTGGTAAAATGGCACCTTTATCACCGGAACTAGCATTTTTATTCAGTTAAAAAGTTGTGATATTTTCCTTATTTATACTCCGAACATAGATTTCTATTTCTTCAAGCCCCGATGGGTGGGGGCCGACATCTAACTTGTTGGCCGGTCTATAATCTAGATAAGTGTGAAGTTTGATCCGATGGACCAAATCAATGCTTTTGACTATTCGGCTTGCGATTTATGGCCATTTTGACCACATGCCCCTGTGATTGAAAGTTGATACTTGTATCAAGTTTATATGGCATTGCATTTCTACTTCCGGTACTGGACCGCGTTACTACACTTCCGCTGTTCGTTCGCTGCATAAAATAGTCCAAATTAAGCACTTTCATCATTTCCTTTTCCAGCGCATTGGTTTCTTAACATTTGCGCTGAAAGCGGACTTGATTCCACAGGTGTTCCTTCCCTTTCACCCCTCAGTTGCCGAACTGGACTTTTCCAGCCTTGATACTCGGTGTATCCTTTTATATCAAGGCGGACTTGATTCCACAGGTGTCCCTTCCCTTTCACCCCTCGGTTTCCGAACTGGACATTAGCCCATATATAACTAGCGTCACTTTTTATGGCATGTAAGTATTGTAGGCCCAGATCAGACGCAGCACAACTTGGTGTCTGATCTGAGTCTGCATTGATTGCTAAAAAAACATATATTCACATACTACCTTTAAGAAAACAAATTTGACAATCCTGTTCTGAACTTATTTGTTGGAAGATTCCATTGACATATATTGGTTAAGCAAATTCAGAAGCCACTGATCAGACACCTCATTCTGTGACCTCGAATCAGACCCTTCAGTGTTATAAAAGGAAGCTTTGCATTTTTGGGTGCATATGCACTCGTTTTATAGACACTTGGGAAGACGAATCTAAGTCGAAGCGTCTCCACTTTTTAAAATGTAGAAATTAAAGGGCTCTGCTGTAACGTCTCCGAAAGCAATGTACACTTCATTTTTGGAGACCCACGACTCGCCGAAAGAAAGCAATAGGTTTTAAAGTTCACTCCCGTCCAGTGCTCCAGATAAACAGCATATTTGCGTAAATACTCAATTAATCAAAGTGCTGAGAGAACTGGTGGATCGATCGTCTCTGAATGTAAGTTTGGAGAATAGTCATGAACTGAGCGGACTGTTCGTTTAAGCAGGTACATTAGATCTGATCGGACACCGCATTATGTGGCGTCTGATTATGAAGGTTCTGTTTGCCAATGGCCAAATGCACGAGCACAGTCCTACCGCCCCCGCCCATCAGGGCTTGAAGAAATAGACGGACTGCAAGATACTTCCACGCCGAGCTGAAATCGACCGCACATGAGTACTGGTAAACCGCTTAGAGGATCTAAGCCTGGCCAGGCAAAGTGGTGCGAATCGGACCGTCCATGCCACAAGCCTATTTGGTTTCATTGCGCGACAGGCTTGATAATTATGTCATTTCATTTTAGTGTTGGGTAAAAGTCTCACAAAATTGGAAGCAACGTCTCTAAATGACCTAGTCAGTGTTGACGGGGATGTTAAATATCAAAACAAGCAAACAAACATACAAACAAACAAACAAGCACAGTCCAGAATTTTCGTCTGACGTTCCGCTGTGACATCTTAGGGGTGCTGTCAATAACCAATACCTGGATTTTGTTCAGGGTCGGCGCCAGTCAGATGGTCTCGAGGACAATAACAAGCAACAGGAATTTTTTTCTTAGTCGAACCTGGTTAAACTCCTTTTTCAACCTTGTCAAAAAGATACTTAGAGAACTGTTTAATCTACCACTACCATTTTATCATGGTGAATATATAGACGGATCCAATGTTTTGACACGTGACCTTGTTTACTTGTCACTGCGCATGCGCAAAACTACTTTTCCTTTGGATAACAAGCTTTCGTGGTTGGCAAAAAGCCGCTGGTCCCATATAAACACATTATAAATAAGTTTAATATTACGGGCATATTTTAGTTGACTGTTACAGAAAATCGATCAAATTACACTTTAAATGAGTAGATAAATATATTCTAGACTTAATTCCTGCATCTTCCGCATTTTAGTCATTCATTTTACGCATTTTTATTACAAATAATTAAGACCATCCCGCCTCGTTACCTGCCTAAGTTTAACAGGTAATTATCATCAAAACATCCTCAAATATTCTAGAAACCAATAATTATTAGCAAAGGCATGTCTGTTTTAAAAGTTTAAAGGTCAATTTTGTGGTTTCGATTCCAAACGAAATAAAAGTTAACAGAAAATAAAATCGTATTTACAATGGCGACAAACGGCCAAAGACGTTTTTTGCCCACCACCGGTACGTCCCGGCAAATAGTATTATTGAGTGATGACGTAGGGTTTGGATGTGTCTATACCTCATAAATCAACTTTCCTCAGTACTTTCAGTACTTTGATTTTTACATGCATTTCTGACTGAATTTCAAGCTCCTATGATGAAATTTGGAGCAATGAAATTGAATTTGAAGGTCGTCGACATTTCAGTGCGGTGAATTAACATTTTTAAATGGTGTCATGGTTTACCGCTTCAATATTCAGTATAAGAACAACGGAAACGCATCAATTAAGTGGGATAACCTCTCCTTTGGTTAAAGATTTCTTTGGAAGCTAGGATACAATGTTGTGGTCTTTTTGCCAAATTGACCGAAATCAAGACCGCGAACAGTAACTTTTTCCGTACGGTAGTGAGAATAATAATTACTCCCTTGCATTCGAATCGCGACAAACAATTTCGGCCTAGTTCGAGTTCTACAGATGCAACTGCACTTTTACAACGATCAACAGAATGAGATTTTTTTTTTGGTTTTACGGCCCTTTCAAGATTATTTCACTCATATCGAGCCGATCGTTAATCAGAGGTGGGCGAAAACCGGAGTACCCGGAGAAAAAACACCTGACCTTCCGTTGCAGAACTTGGCCAACACAATGAGAAAATATCTGTACAAAGGATCTAACCAACGGCCCTGAATTTATGTAAAACTTCAGCACTGTAAACCTACAGGCTTTTGACCTTTCAGGAGTCGAGTACAAGGGATAGTAGGGACGAGAAATGGAACAGGGAAGGTAGAAAGGGGAGTGGGAATGAAGACGTCTTGACCTACTCGACCCCTGTAACACTGTCGACCCAAACAAGGGCATCAAAAGTAAACGACTCACAATATCGTAGATACCATTCCTATAGTGATGCCCTGAAGAACTCGTTTTTTCCTAGAACTATTCCCCAATGGAATAGTTTTCCCTCCTCTGCGGTGACTGCCAAGTCCGCAGAAGAGTTCAAAGCCCGCACAGTGTAAGATTGGGACTCAGAGGTATGCGGTTTAGGATACCTCTGTTATGCAGATTGTAAATAGTTTTAAGGACGCATCCAGTGCCTCTCCTTTTTTTTTTTTTTTTTTCAGCTAAATTCTAAATTTAGCCACCCAATCAACTGAGGTAATGGCCAGATTTGACCGACTCAGTATAAGAAGATAGATAGAGATAGATATTACAAGGCTTTATAACCAAAGCGCTACAGAGATGGTTACAGAGCATTGTTTTCTCCCCTCTCTCCCTGTTTTCCCCTCCTCAGCCGTTTCCCCCCCCCCCCCCCCCAAAAAAAACCCTTCCTTCTTGCCTTCTCCATTTCGCCGTCTCTTTTCCACTTTGTTTGTGGGCAAGTTCGTGGAATTTGTTTTAACGGCCCAGTCAATTGTTGAGCCTGTCAGTTTACCTATTCACACCTTTCCTGAGCAGGCTTATACGTAAGCGGCTAACCAGTACAGTGCACATTCGTCTCACCAGAAACTGACAACTGCCCTTCTTGAATCAGCGGAAGGGGGAGAGAATGACCGTAGAAAAGATTTCATGATCAATCTCCACAATGGAATGTTGAAGACCTCGGCAGGTATTGAACCCGCGTCCTCCTGGTGATCAACCAGTCAGACGCCCATCTGAGTTAGCTACCGAGGCCTGTTCATCGAAGAAAATCGTTCTATACAGGTTGAGTATTCCTTCTTGAACCAATCTCTCTCTCTCTCTCTCTCTCTCTCTCTCTCTCTCTCTCTCTCTC
>OY757015.1:67993972-68009974 GCA_963580285.1 Lucinisca nassula
TAACATAATGATCAGGAATCAGTACAATTAACTTGCAACTCCCACCAAAGACACCAAAAGAAAAGACACACAAACATGATGGAGAAATAATGAAAATCACAAAGAAGACAAACATTAAACTGGATGGACAAATGCAACTAAAAATGAACAATCAAAATGTGGTAAGAATAAGAATCATTAACAGAACAATAAGTATGATTAAGGAAAGAATTAGAACTACACACACAAACCCTTTATGTTGGAGCCGTAATAGAATATTCTGGACTGGACTAGCTAGTTATATCCAATTAGGCTTATCGATGACTCTCAGACATTTTCAAATTTCACCAGTGGAATCGGTTATAATAGGGGCCTAAAAATTATGATCCTCACTATGATGTCTAGGATATCGCAGGTGCTTTTAAGCTAAAAGCCTCAAAATTACGTATAGAATGCAATATGATAAGGATTAACAACACTTAAGAGACAATGAGTTTCAAAGTGATTGAATATTTAGGATTATGCAAATGAGAACATTTCAATATTAGTAGAATTTTAGTATCTCGGATCTGGATTAAATGTATATTGCTTCCTGTTGTATTCTGAGATAAAGTTTTATGACATACAGGCATGTAGTAAATGTATAACTTTTCAGAATAGCAGAAAACTATAGTTCTCACATTTCCGTTGCAGTTACAAACATCCTGATCAGGACACTGCTTATCTACAAGATTTCTCGCCCCCGTCCATAGGGGCTTGGAGAAATATATGGACTGCACGATGCTTCCACGCAGAGTTGATACTGACCGCACATTAGTACTGGTAATCTGCTTAGGTCTAAGCTTGCCCAGGAACACTGCTGCGAGTCGGCCCTTCCATGCATATAAACCCTATTGGTTTAATTGGGCGGCAGGGATTGAGATGTCATTCCATCTCAATGTTGGGTAAAAGTCCCACAAAATTGGAAGCGACGTCTCCAAAATGACCTAAATAGTGTTGACGGGGACGTTAAACATCAAATCAAACAAACCAATCTACACGGTTTGCTCTAGCCTGTATGTCAGGATACTAAGCGGTATTGCACTTTTATTTTGCTTTGTGTATTTCCAGGTAAAAGATGCCTAGAAAAAAGGGCTGGAAGAAGTCAGAAGTTAAGAAGGGGAATAGAAGTGCGGTGTTACAACAAGAATGTAAATATGACGACAGACTTGACAGGACTGAGGAGCTGGCCTCGTTAAAAACAGAAACACAAGACATGCGACAAGTTCACGAACTTGTCGCCTCAAAATTTGCCAATAGTTTGCCAATAAACCTGCCAAATAAACTGCCAAATGATTTTCTAGATTCATCTTGCACAGAAACTAAAAATGAAGAATATGGTGATATTATTATGTCAAGATCACCTGAACTTACTGCTGAATGTTATGAAAATACAGCAAGCTTTACTGCAGTTTCAAAGACACTGTCTGAAAATGAGTCGGATTTTGCTCTAAGTCATCAAAACTTAAGTGAACTGGAAAATACTGGAGACTCGCCTAGCCAACCTGATACTGTTTTTTCTACTCCTGCTGAAGGATGGCCAATAGCAAGTGTCGTTTCAAATAAAAACACTGAGATAAGCAGATCTCCGGATCAGGCTTGGAATTCAATTGAAATGGTATTTGGTTCTTTTCACCAAAACGATGAAAGATTTTCACCTATATCTAGAGGATTTCAGTGTACAGCTAATGCACTAAGTATGTTGGCCCATACAGTCACTACTGAAACATACTGTACCTCTTTATTAGATACAATCCTTTGTGGTGGTGATGACTTATATTGTTCAATTATAAATAAGTTAAAATCTGAAGGAAAATTTGTACAACCATTATTGAGTTTGGAAGAAGTACCAGACACCTTCAACATTGCAGGTAGTCATTTTATAGTTAAAAAGCAGCCTATAGTAAGTGGTATTCTTGTTGAAGCTGGTGTTGATACTGGCCTTTCTACACTTCATTCTGCTTTAGAAAGTGCTTTCATTGACAATTCAGGTGGTCTTTTGACTACTGGTGCCATTTGTTCAGCTCTATTAAAAAAAAGAGAAATGTTCTTTTTCTTTGACTCACATTCACATGGAAAAAATGGGTTATCGTTATATGATGGAACATCAGTTTTAATATCCTTTACATCATTGGAAGATGTTGTAGCATATCTGTATGCTTTTTATGATAGCTTATCAATTGACTTTAATACACAGTTTGACTTCTTACCTGTTACAGTAAAATTGTATGACAAGGCACATGCATCAGGAGATGTTTCAGAAACTCTTCTTGCATCTTATTTTAAAGATCAAAATGTAAGACAGCAGGCATGGCAAGAGGAAAAAGCAAATAATGCTAGTAGTCTGGCTGCCTCTCAAAAGGCAAGTAAAAAGAAAAGTCGTAAATCATACCACCAAATGTATAAGAGGAAACAGAGAAAATCAGTTGTTTTCAAGAGAAAAGAATGCACACATAAAAGGGAGTCTAGACAGAAACCAGATATTTTAGAGAATGAACATGCTAGGAGGCAGGCGGCTAGACAGACACCGGGTGTTTTAGCAAAAGAACGTGCTCAGAAGCAGGAGTTAAGACAAAAACCACATGTTTTAGCAAGAGAATGGATTCAGAGACAGGAGTATAGAAAGAAACCAGGGGTTTTGGCAAAAGAATGTGCTCAGAAGCAGGAGTCTAGACAGAAGCCAGGTGCTTTAGCAAAAGAACGGATTCCGAGGCAAGAGTCTAGACATAAACCAGGGGTTTTGGCAAAAGAATGTGCTCAGAGGCAGAAGTCTAGAAAGAAACCAGGTGCATTAGCAAAAGAGCGTGTTCAGAAGCAGGAGTCTAGACAGAAACCAGGGGTTTTGGCTAAAGAATGTGCTCAGAAGCAGGAGTCTAGAAAGAAACCAGGTGCTTTAGCAAAAGAATGTGTTCAGAAGCAGGAATCTAGACAGAAACCAGGGGTTTTGGCAAAAGAATGTGCTCAGAAGCAGGAGTCTAGAAAGAAACCAGGGGTTTTGGCTAAAGAATGTGCTCAGAAGCAGGAGTCTAGAAAGAAACCAGGTGCTTTAGCAAAAGAATGTGTTCAGAAGCAGGAGTCTAGACAGAAACCAGGGGTTTTGGCAAAAGAATGTGCTCAGAAGCAGGAGTCTAGAAAGAAACCAGGCGCTTTAGCAAAAGAACGGGTTCAGAAGCAGGAGTCTAGACAAAAACCAGGGGTTTTGGCAAAAGAATATGCTAAAAGGCAGGAGTCTAGAAAGAAACCAGGTGCTTTAGCAAAAGAATGTGCTCAGAAGCAAGCGTCTAGACAGAAACCGGGTGTTTTAGCTAAAGAACGTGCAAAAAAACAGGAGGCTAGAAAAAATCCTGTCTTTAAAGAGTGTGAAAGAATAAAAAAACACCAGTCAAGACAGGAAAAAAGAAAATTTGAAGAAGATGAAAGTGATAAGTGTCATAAAAAATGTAAGATTTTTCAAGAAAATCAATCAAGAATGAAAGCAAATGAGGTTGCCCGTAAGAAAAAGTATGAAAGTATACATGAAGTCATTAATTGTTTTCATAGAAAAATTGCTGCAGGGCCAATATTTGTATGTACTTGTTGCCACCAAACTTGGTTTCAAAAAAGTGTTTCAGCACTAAAGAAAACTTCTATACCAGCTACATTTAAACAGAATTACTGCACAAAAATGATATCAGTCAATAATGAAGAATGGATTTGTCATACATGTTTATCAGCATTAAAGGATGGTAAAGTTCCTAAACTTTCTGTAGCCAATGGTATGAAATGGCCAGACAAACCACCCGAGTTAGATTTGTATCAGCTTGAAGAAAGGTTGATAGCATTACGCATTCCTTTCATGCAGATAAGAGAACTTCCACGTGGAGGGCAATATTCAATTAAGGGGAATGTTATCAATGTTCCAGTTGATATTCAGCCAACTGTAAACTCACTTCCAAGGCCTATGGATGACACTTTTACTATTGCTGTTCAGCTTAAGAAGAAATTATCATACAAAAAGGTAGACTTCAAAGAAAATGTAAGACCTTTAAAAGTTTTAACAGCATTACATTGGCTTGTGAACAAGAGTGAAATGTATAAAAAATCAGACATTGTTGTTGATGACAAATGGCTTCAAGAAGTTACTAACAGTGCAGAGGCTACTGTTATGGAGTTTTTAGAAAATTGCAATAGCCAGGCAAAGGAAAATGAAAGAAACAGTGTTCTGGGACTGGAACAGAACTGTGCTTCTGCATTAGATTCAGAAAGTATAACAGAAGGGTATGATTCTGATGGTTTCAGTGAGATAGATAGTGGTGAAAATGTTGGGAATGTAGATACGTTGGTGGATGATGCTAATGTTGAAAGTAAGTGTGATCAGACCTTTACATTTGCACCAGGAGAAGGACAACATCCACTCAGCTTGTATCAGGATAAGGATGCTGAATTTTTATGCTTTCCAACGATTTACTGCGGTCAAAGACGGATTGATAATGATCAAAGACAAACTCCAGTTCATTACAGTGATATTGTAAAATGGGAGTTACGAAGTTTTGATAGAAGAGCAGCACAATCAGTCCCAAACATCTTCTTCAAACACAAGAAACTACAAATGAAACAAATAAGTGACAAAGTCAATTTAGCCATCAGGAGATGCAAAAACAAAGGGAAAACAATCACTGCAGGTGAAGCTAGAGATCAAGCTTGCATGGATAAACTTGTGAGGCTAGATGAAGGTTATTACATATTTCGTCAACTAAGAAATTCTCCTGCCTATTTAGAAGCAAGAAAGAAAGATATATTTGCAATGATAAGACAGCTGTCCTTACCCACATGGTTTATGTCATTATCAGCTGCTGACACAAGATGGAATGATCTCTTGAAGATGTTAGCGAAACTGAATGATGCTGTTGATTATTCTGATGAGGACATTCAGGCTCTTACTTGGCAAGAGAAAACGAAACTTGTTCAGAAAGACCCAGTTACATGTTCTAGGTATTTTGATCACAGGGTGCAGGAATTTATAAATGGGGTGTTGAAAAGTGAATATCATCCAGTTGGAAAAATAACCGATTTCTTCTACAGAGTAGAATTCCAACAGCGAGGTTCTCCTCATATCCATATGCTTGTTTGGATTGAGAATTCCCCTGCGTTTGAAAAAAATTCTGATGTGGAAATAATTGAGTTTGTAGACCAGTATCTAACTTGCAGCACTGAAGATGATGACGTCGCTGATCTTGTAGATCTTCAAATGCATAAACATTCCAAGACATGTAGAAAAAAAGGACATGCAATCTGCAGATTTGGGTTTCCATTGCCTCCTCTTCCAAGAACAATGTTATTGCATCCATTAGATGAAGAAATAGATAATTACAAAAGGAAATACACAGAGCTTCAGAAAAATATAAATGAGTATAAAGATAGCTCTGACATCACATTTGATGAATTTTTGGAGACAATTGTCAAAATGGACTTTGAAGATTACATAAAATGCATCAGAAGTTCTTTAAACACTGCCAAAATTTTCTTGAAGCGAAAGCCAAATGAAATGAGAGTTAATTTATTTAACAAGCAAATACTCCTTGGTTGGAAGGCAAATCTTGACATTCAGATCATACTTGAACCTTATGGTTGTGCAACATACGTGGTTGGATATATCAGTAAATCTCAGAGAGGTATGAGTGCACAGCTTGATGCAGCAGCAAAGGAAGCTAGAAATGGTAATTCTGATTTGAAGAAACAGGTCAGACATATTGGAAATGTGTTTTCCAACTGCGTTGAAGTGAGTGCACAAGAAGCTGTATTCCTGGTTTTGCAGATTCCTTTGACAAAAGCGACAAGGGATGTTGTTTTCATCAATACATCTACTGCAGACGAAAGAGTGTTTCTGCTTAAACCTAAATCTATTCTAGATGAACTACCTCCTGAATCAACTGACATAGAATCAGATAATATGATTCAAAGACATTCAAAAAGACCAAGGCAGCTTCAGCAGTTCTGTTTAGCTGATTATGTTTCTAAAGTTGATATCGTATATCCCAAAGGAAATACTTTACCAGAGAAAATTAAAGAGAAAAATGAGGACGATGCTTCACCAAGTGATTCTAGCGATGACTGTGCAGATGAGGATGAGGATTTTGAATCTGATAGCTGTCCTTCAAATCTGTTATGTATGACCAAAAATGGCGCCAGATATAAGCTGAGAACAACACCCAAAATAGTACGCTATGTAAGATACAATAAAAAGAAAGACCCAGAGAATTATTACAGAGAAAGGCTTATGCTCTTTATGCCTTGGAGGAATGAAGCAAAAGATTTGATTGGTTCATTTGAAACATATAAAGCACATTATGATACATTGAAAGCCACTATTGGACCTAAACAAGATGAGTATGAACATAATGTAGAAGAGCTTGATATTGCAAGACAAATGGCAGAAACTGATGAGGATGGGTATGATCAAATAGCTCCGAATGCAGAACAGGAAAATAGGGAAGCTGAAGAGGAAGGTGTAAAAGAAGCAGAGCCATTCATATACTTCAATCCAGACAGGGTAGTAGAACATAGGCAGTATGATATCGGTATAGAGATACAAGCCACTTGTTCAGTACCATCTGTCGAAACTAACAGTGTCATACTGCCAGAAGATCAGTATTTACTCTTACTCAGAAGTTTGAATTTGAGGCAAC
Organism: Lucinisca nassula; assembly: GCA_963580285.1. Classification (NCBI taxonomy): domain Eukaryota; kingdom Metazoa; phylum Mollusca; class Bivalvia; order Lucinida; family Lucinidae; genus Lucinisca; species Lucinisca nassula. The sequence goes on from OY757015.1 coordinate 68,000,656, forward strand.
GAGAATTCTTTAACCATGTGATCTTTTGGCTGAAATGCAAAGAAGAGCCTCTATATGCTTTTTTGTCAGGTGGAGCAGGTGTTGGTAAATCAGTTTTAATTAAAGCTCTCTATCAAAATTTGTACAGGTTTTTGAATCTTAGAGAGGGAGAGAATCCTGATGACATCAGAATCCTGCTTTGTGCTTATACAGGAAAAGCAGCTTATAATATCAATGGTGTGACAATTGCTTCAGCTTTCTTGAAAAAGTTTAAACAAAGCAATGAAAACTTGTCAGCTGATGAACTGAACACATTCAGAGTTAAATATAGGCATTTGAAATTGATCATTATAGATGAAATATCTATGGTAGGAACAAGCACATTAAGCTTCTTAGACACACGTTTGCAACAATTGACAGGAACAAAGATACCATTTGGCGGTATAAGCATTATTGCTGTTGGTGATTTGTATCAACTGATGCCTGTTTGTGACAAATGGATATTCAGTGATCCATCAAAGGGTGCTTCAGCACTAGCTCCTAATTTATGGAAGGATCATTTCAGAATGTATGAACTTGTTGATATCATGAGACAGAAAGATGATATTCACTTTGCACAGTTGCTGAATCGTCTGAGGCAAAATGAGTTGACAGATGATGACAGAAGTGAGCTTAAGAGGCATACTGTTGATCCTGAAGTAGATGCCTATCCAAAACAGGCTCCTCATTTATTTACAGAAAATAAGTTTGTGGCCAGACACAATGAAAGCGTTTTGAACAGATTAGCTGGAGAAAAAGTCATTATTCCTTGTCATGACACAGTTGTCATTGCTAATATTTCAGCACAAAAAAGCAAATCTCTCATTCAGTCACTTCCAGAAGATTCTAACAAAACAGCAAATTTAGAGAATCATTTGAAAATAGCAGTTGGAATGGTTTATGACATAACAGTAAATATCAATGTAGAGGATGGTTTGACAAATGGATCCACATGTGTTGCAAAATACATTGAACGTAAATTGGAAGGAACTGACCGTCCAAGTATAATTTGGGTTTTATTTGAGGATCCTAAGATTGGCTGTTCCACACGTGAGAAATCTTTAAATAGGGGTTTGTACAGTTCGAACATTGATCCAACATGGACACCAATATTTGACATAGAACGATCATTCATATACAATTTTAAAACTTATCAGAGAATTCAGTTTCCTTTGAAACCCTCAGCAGGAAAAACAGTTCATAAAGCTCAAGGGTCTACAGTTGACGAAATTGTTGTAGACTTGTCTCAGTCAAGAGTTAGGAAACAACCACATATTCACTACGTTGCTTTAAGCAGAGTAAGGAAACTGGAAAATTTGTTCATTTTGAATCTTAATGAAGAAGCTTTGGCTGTTGATGAAAAAGTGAAAGTAGAGATGCAGAGGTTGCAAACAGAAGGTATTCTTGAACTCTGTTATACTCCACTCTATAAAGTTGATCCTTGTAAAATAAAGGTTCTGTTTAACAATGCAAGGTCCTTGCACAAACATTTTCATGAAATTGAACATGAGCCAAATGTGTTATCAGCTGATGTTATTGGCTTTGCAGAAACCAGGCTATGCTCAAGAGATGAGAATATTCAGTTTGATCTCAATAGGTTCAGGCTATTGAGGCTAGATGAAACACAACAATATACCGTCAACAGACCTTACCATGGACTTGCTTTATATGTAAGAGAGTGTCTAGAAGTTCAGAAGATAGATACATTCCATTCTAGTGCATGTGAATTCATACTTGCTACTTTAAGGAATGGTTGCAAGTCTTCTTTCCAAGTTGTGATTTTCTACAAGTATCCCAAAAGCTCGCAGACTGATCTGAAAAATGATATGTTATGCCACTTATTGCCATTGATAAATTTAAATGTCAAAACAGTTATTCTTGGAGATTTCAACTTTGATGCAAATAAGACCACTTTGACTTTTGTAGATTTTATGCGAACACAGTTTGGATGTCAACAGCTCATCAGCAAACCAACTACCGACTCTGGGTCATTGATAGATTTGTTGTTTGCAAATTGCTCATGTTCTAGTGATGTTATTGAAGCTTACTGGACTGATCACAAGCTGGTATATTGTACTTTAGAGACATAAATTTGAAGTAAACAGACCTGCTTGTGGGGTTTCTTGAAATATTCCAGAGCTGTACTAGAGAAATTTCCCTGAGCTATAATAGTGAAATGCCAGGAGATACAAGGAAAATGCAAGGAGTTTACAAGAAATATGCCAGGAGTTTACTAGAAATATATCTAGAGTTTACAAGAAATTTGCCTGGAGTTTACAAGAAATATACCAGGAGTAAACAAGAAATATGCCAGGAGGTTACAATACAAGAAATATGCCAGGAGTTTACCAGAAATATGCCTGCAGTTTCCAACGAATATATCAGGAGTAAACAAGAAAAGTGCCAGGAGTTTACAAAAAAGTGCCAAGAGTTTACAAGATATATGCCATAAGTTTACAAGAAATATGCCAGAAGCTTACAAGAAATGTGCCAGGAGTTTACTAGAAATATTCCAGTTTAAAAGAAATGTGCCAGGAGTTTACTAGAAATATGCCATAAGTTTACAAGGAATGTGCCAGGAGTTTACAATACATTTGTGTGTAGTTTACAAGAAATGTACCAGTTTACAAGAAATGTGCCAGGAGTTACAAGAATATGCCAACAGGTTACAAGAAATATGCCAGTAGGTTATAAGAAAATGCTCGGAGTTTACAAGAAATGTGCTGCCCACCCCCCGCCCATCAGGGCTCGAAGATATAGATGGGCTGCATGATGCTCTCATGCACAGCTGAATCTGACCGCACACGAGTACTGGAAAACCGCTTAGAGGATCTAAGCATGGCGAGGCGAAGCAATGCGAGTTGGACCATCCATGCTTATAAACCCTATTGGTTTCATTGGGTGACAGGGCTTGAGATGTCATTTCATCTCAATGTCAGGTTAAAGTCCCACAAAATTAGAAGCACCATCTCTGAAATGACCTATACATTGATGACGGGGAAGTTAAACCTTAAACAAATCAAATTAAAACAAGAAATTTGCCAGATGTTTACAAGAAATATGCCAGGAGTTTACAATATGTTTACAAGAAATATGCCAGGAGTGCTGGGAGTTATAAATGTGCCGGTAGTTTGCAATAAATATTCCAGGAGTTTTACAATAAATGTGCCAGAAGTGTACAATAATTGTGCCAGGAGTTTACTAAAAATGTTCCAGGAGTCTACTAGAAACTTGCCAGGATTTGACAAGGAATGTGCCAGTTTACAAAAAATGTACCAGGAATTTACAAGAAATGTGCTGGGAATTAACAAGAAATATTTCAGGAGGTTACAAGAAATAATCCAGCCCCCGCCCATAGGGGCTTGAAGAAATATATGGGCTGCATGATGCTTCCACGCAGAGCTGAATCCGGCCCGCACACTAGTACTGGTAAACCGCTTAGAGGATCTAAGCCTGTCCAGGAACCCCGGTGTGAGGCGGACCGTCCATGCTAATAAACCCTATTGGTTTCATTGGGCGACAGGGCTTGAGATGTCATTTCATCTCAATGTCGGGTAAAAGTCCCACAAAATTGGAAGCAACGTCTCCAAAATGACCTTTACAGTGTTGACGGGGACGTTAAACCTCAAATCAAACAAACAAAACAAGAAATAATCAGGAGTTAACAAGAAATATGCCAGAAGTTTACAAGAAATGTGCAAGGTGTTTGCAAAAAACTATTCCAGGAGTTTAGTACAAATATAGGAAGTTTGCCAGAGATGAGCCAGGAGTTCTATACAAAACCAATAAAACTACCAAAGAGCAAGACAGATATGTTTCAGACTAAGAGATATGTCAATAGCTGGAAAACAGAAAGAAATATTATCAAGGTAAAGACAGCATCACATAGGAAAAATATGCAACTTGACATTGAATAGAATGCAGATTATATATGGCCACAACTTTTATAACATAATTCACTTCACAAAGTGTGTCAGGACTGCCAAATACATTGTTGTTGCCAAATGCATGATATGATTGCTTACTGGTACATTGTAGATGTAAATATTTATATTGCAAAAACCACTTCAGGATGGATTTGATATCCTTGAATGTGTGCACTATTCCTTAAAACATACACATGATTACAAGGTCGGAATCAGAGAGGCTACCCTGTCTGACAAGAGCATTTTATGAGAGGCTGCATGAGGGGAAGATGTCATTTTCTTACTCTACCTGGGCCCCTAACAGCTTGCAACAGGTAAGGGTTTTTGACACATCTGTACATGAAGTGCATTTGTGCACAAGGTAAGCTATTGTGATCACCCTGTGTCTGCCAACATGGGTCGTCTGTTCTGCATCATCCACATGTACCTTGTGCAATCTCTAAAGGCTACAGTTTTTATCCAGTCTGCATAGCTTTACAAGCAGCGATACCATTCCAGATGTATCCTTTAAAGCTACCTGGCTGATTATGTCCAAATTCCATTGTAGCACCCATGGGTGCTGCTATGGTTTATTCAAATACATGGCTGCCATTGGGCTGGGCTGTGTCAATCTGAACTCTGGTGAGCATAGTGGCCCATGGGCCTCTTGTTTCACATTTTTAACTTAGACTTTTTTTGCATGGTTCCGAATTCATAGTAGGTACCTTGTGGGCGCAACTGCTCCTACAGTTTTATACCGATCATTCTGAAATTTTACAGGTGTCTTTATCATGGTTTGAAGTTGTGCATGTGCTTTTTTCAGAATCCTTGAATTAATTTTTTTCACTTTTTTCACATTTTTATCTTAGACTTTTTTTGCATGGTTCCGAATTCATAGTAAGTACCTTGTGGGCGCAATTTTTTTGCATGGTTCCGAATTCATAGTAGGTACCTTGTGGGCGCAACTCCTCCTACAGTTTTATACCGATCATTCTGAAATTTTACAGGTGTCTTTATGATGGTTTGAAGTTGTGCATATGCTTTTTTCAGAATTCTTTAGTTAATTTTTTTCACTTTTTTTCACATTTTTAACTTAGACCTTTTTCATGCATCAATTCTATGAAAGAGTATATAATGTAGTAGGTACCTTGTGAGCGCAACTTCTCCTTCAGTTTTATACCGATCCTTCTGAAATTTTACAGGTGTCTTTATCATGGTTTGAAGTTGTGCATATACTTTTTCAGAATTCTTTAATTAATTTTTTTCACTCTTTTCACATTTTTATGCCCCCGCATCATATGATGCCGGGGGCATATAGTTTTTGGGTTTTCCGTACGTGCGTACATGTGTACGTCCGTCTGTACGTGTGTGTGTACGTACGTACGTACGTACGTGATCCTGTAACCTCAGGTTAAAGTTTTTGTAACAGGTAGAGCCAGAACTTTTAGAACTCATATTTTCCTAACCATTTGGTGGAACTGGTTCATCTTTGGTATGATGATAGATATAGGTCCAAAGTTTTATTAAGCAATACCCCCACCCATGCCTGTGACCTCAAGGTCAAGGTCACAGACTTAGAAATTTTCAATGTTAAAGACTCAGGTTAAGGTTTTTGTAACAGGTAGACTTGAACATTTTAGAACTCATATTTTCCAAACCATTTAATGGAATTGGTTCATATTTGGTATGATTATAGATATAGGTCCACAGTTTTATTCAGCGATACCCCCACCCATGCCCATGGCCTCAAGGTCAAGGTCATGGACTTAGAAATTTTCCATGTTAAAGACTCCAGTTAAGGTATTTGTACCTGGTAGAACCTGAACTTTTATGATGGCTTTGGTTCATATGATGATAGATATAGGTACAATGTTTTATTCAGCAATACCCCCACCCATGCCTATCACCTCAAGGTCAAGGTCACAGACTTAGACAATTTTAATGTGAAAGATTTTAAAGAGCTCAAATTTTCCAAACTATATTATGGATTTGGCTTATGTATGCTATGATGATAGATACAGGTCCAAATGTTTATTTGGCAATACCCCCACTCATGCCTATGGCTTCAAGGTCAAGGTCACAGACTTAGAAATTTTTAATTAGATATTTTAAGAGTTGATATTTTCCAAATTGTGTGATGGATTGAGTTGATATTTGGTATGATGTTAGATACCAGTCCATTTTATTCAGTGATACCCCCACCCATGCCCATGAGCTCAAGGTCAAGGTCACAGACTTAAAATTTTTTAATTATCCCCTCGCACAACATAGCTCTGACGTCTATATTTCTTCACTGATTTCAATATAACTTCACACAATTGTTCCTTATGACAATATCTAGAGCGAGTTCGTCTTTCAAGGTCATGACCTCAAGATCAATGTCACTATGGCTATTTTTAGAAAAACTTTGTCATCGCTCTAGCCCCCACATTTCTACACCAATTTCAATATAACTTCACACAAATTTTCCTTATAAAATAGCTAGAGCAATGTCATCTTTCCAGGTCATGGCCTCAAGGTCAAGGTCGCTGTGGCTATTTTTAGAAAACCTTTGTCATCGCTCTAGCGCTTACATTTCTTCACTGATTTCAATATAACTTCACACAAATGTTCCTTATGACAATGTCTCGAGCCATTTTGACTTTCAAGGTCAAGGTCACTGGCTATTTTTAGAAAAACTTTGTCATCGCTCTAGCGCCTGCATTTCTTCACTGGTTTCAAAATAACTTCACACAAATGTTCCTTATGACAATACCTCGAACGAGTTTGACTTTCAAGGTCAAGGTCACTGTGGCTATTTTTAGGAAAACTTTGTCATTGATCTAGCGCTTACATTTTTTCACCAATTTCAATATTACTTCACACAAATGTTCCTTATGACAATATCTCTAGCAAGTTCCACTTTCAAGGTCAAGGTCACTGTGGCTATTTTTAGAAAAAGTTTGTCATCGCTCTAGCACTTTCATTTCTTCACTGATTTCAATATAACTTCACACAAATGTTCCTTATGACAATACCTCGGGCGAGTTTGACTTTCAAGGTCAAGGTCACTTTGGCTATTTTTAGAAAAACTTTGTCATTGCTCTAGCGCTTACATTTTTTCACCAATTTCAATGTAACTTCTCACAAATGTTCCTGATGACAAGGTCACACACTTAGAAAATTTTGTTGCAACATGGATTTTCGGGGTGAGGCGGGGCCCTTGGCGGGGGCATCTGTGTCGTCTGGACACATTTCTAGTTAACTTAGACTTTTTTCATGCATCAATTCCATGAAAGACTATAGTGTAGTAGGTACCTTGTGAGCGCAACTCCTCCTACAGTTTAATGCCAATCCTTCCAAAACTGAAAAGTTGGTTGAATTATGGTCTGAAGATATGCATTTGCTTTTTACAGAATCTTAAAATATTTCTTTTCACTTTTTCGCATTTTTAACTTAGAGTTTTATTGCCCATCTATAATATGAAACTGGATATGTAGTAGGTACATTGTGAGTGCAACTCCTCCTACAGTTTAAAACTGATCCTTCAGAATCTTAACAGGTGTTTTGATATGGACTGAAAATGTGCATGTGCCTTTTACAGAATCCTTTAATTATTGTTTTTCACTTTCCTCATTAAGTGATACCAATGGTTGCCTGGTTAACTTACTTCTTTTTTAACCTCACAAATGAAAATAAGGCGGGGGACATAAATTCTCTTTGGAATTTGCTTGTTATATACCAAATTTCGCACTGAAAATTAAAAATTTCATGACAAAATTTGTACTCTGAATATGGATAAATATCTTAAGCAGTAACTCATGTGCAATTCAGTACACATGAAAGTGCACACTTCTCACACTCAGCAAATTAATACATGTACCCCAAAAATCTTGCGTAACACTGCATTCCAACAGAAAAATAAAACTTGTCTGTGTTCCTTTACTAAGCGTGAAAAGGATTTCATTTGATTTGTGAAACTTTAAAATACCTCGGGGACAGTTAAGAAACCGTCTGAGCCCCAAAGAAATGAACCATGGCGTCGGAATGTTGGAATCTGGCGTCTCTCAACGTCGTGTTGCTGGGATTCTGAATGTGTCTCAGAGCGTGGTTTCCCGAATGTGGAGTCGGCATCTTTCCAACGGAAACCCTTCACATAGACACGGCGAGGATCGATAAAGGGCTGAAACACAACGTCAGGACGGTTTATGTTGATTCAGTCTCGACGTCAACGGTTCCTGAACGCTAAACGTTGGAATAACGAGTTTAGGAACGGAACTGGAGTAGGAATCTCTACACAAACTGTGAGAAACAGGCTCCGCGATTTCGGACTGAATGCCAGGAGGTCTGCTGTACCTATTCCGTTGACGAGACAGCACGTGCAAGACCTGTTGGACTTTGCCAGAACTCACGTCAGGTGGACGATTCGTGACTGGATGCCAGTACTGTTTACTGATGATTCCAGATTCTGTCTAGACTTCACTGATAAACGTCAATTAGTGTGCCGAATGTCTAAAGAGCGATTCTATGACTTGAATGTGGCAGAGCATGATCGCTATGGAAAAGGATCAGTTATGGTTTGGGCTGCGATAAGCGTGAACGGTAAAACTGACTTGTACGTCATTGAAAACGGAATGTTAACGGCACTTAAGTACTGTAATGTGATTCTTGATCAGTTTGTGAGACTAATTTTGTGGGTGCCATGACGGTTGCTGTTGTCACGCTTGAATGCAGTGCCAGTTGACAAAATTAATCACTAGTCTTTGTGAAGGATATGTTTTCTATCATTAAGTATCAAATTAAAATTCAGCTGATTAATTTAACCAAAAATTATGTTGCATTAAAAAAGTGATCCCTATCAAACTTTGAGTAGTATATTTGGTATGAAGCTTCACCATTTAAACCGGCCCCGATAGCTCAGTTGGTAGAGTGTCCGCTCCGGGGGGGTGGGGGGGGTGGGGTGGGGTATCCAGGGAACGGGAGGTCACGGGTTTGATATTGGGCTGGGACATACCAAAGTCGTTAAAAATGGTACTAGCTGCTCCTCGCTTGGCACTCAGATTTACGGGGTAGAGCTAGGACTGGTCGACCCAGTAACAGGATAATGTGACTGGGTGTGGTATCATGTAATGTGTCTGGGACATGATACTTCAGTGAGGCAGCACTATAAAAGTGAGCAATGAGCTCCCTGTCGGAGCTAGACACTGTCGTGATATGACTGAAAAATTGTTGAAAGCGACGTTAAACCCGAATTCACACACACAGCTTCACCATTTTAGACCTCCCTCAACATTATGCACATTATAGCCCTGGGATTAATAATGGCCCTCCCCGGGGCCCACTTGTTACTCTTTGGATCACTTGAGCAATCCAGGGCCATTATGACCCTCTTTTTAGCTTTTAGGCAAAGTGGTGAG